>OX457033.1:29184489-29351266 GCA_949752745.1 Protula sp. h YS-2021 | reverse complement strand
ATTTCAAAATGCAGTTTTCAAATGCGTGTTGCTCCACAGAAAACAACACGATCGTTCCATTTAGAAGACGTCAAAACAAGTTTTGGCTCAGACAGGCACAGGATCAGTGCCGATAATATTCATTATCTATGCTATTATCGGACAGTTCAAGAATGGTTATCCTTGACCTTTCCCATTATTGCTCAGTTTTTGGTTTATTTGAAGGCCTAAACCGGAATAAGAATTTTATAATTCTTAAAATATGTGAATACGCCCTTTTATTCCAGCTCCAAACGCGCAGCGATCTAGTTCATATTTTAAAATGTATCTGCTGTGTTAGGAGTACCCGTGTTATGGATCCTTTATCAGGTCACCTGACCTCTTGGCGAATCATCTGATTGGTTCTCAACATTATCACTTTCTGATTGGCTGTCTGAAGCATTGGGTGTTGATTGGCTTTGTTTTGATTGGTCAACATCAGACACGGATGCAACGTCGCTAAATGACGATTCTGAATCGAGTCGTTCACCGAGGCTCTGAAAAAATTAAATATTTAGTCGACCTTTAACGCTTCATAATCAAACCAAAGCTTCCATTTTCGCCCCCCCCCCCCCCCACTCGCTCAGAAATGTTCACGACTATACTCTCGAAATACAAAAGTGTCTTTATTTTACCCAAAAGAAACTGCATAACAGAAAAGAAGTAAGTATTATACAGTGAATGAATCTATTTAATTTTTATTTATTTATTTACCACTGCTGGGTATGTCACTGCTGCTGCCACCTGCCGATCACCTTTGTGACGTAATAACGGGCTCCGCCTACCCGCTATTGTATTGGGGTTAGTACAGTCAATAGGGTTGACCAATGGCGATAGCATGGAGTGAGGCTGACTCGGTTGTGTTTTACTCATGTTGATATTGCTCTTATCGTGTCCTATTTGACCAGCCAGACACATGATGGGGATCTTATATAAGGTGGCGGCACAGTCACTGCTCGAATCTGAAACTATAAGCGTCGCTTTCAACACTTGAATGAGGACACTGTGTTTCCGGGATCAATGTGAACTTCCCGAGGTCAATGTGAACTTTCCGAGGTCACTGTGAACTTCCCAGGGTCAATGTGAACTTCCTGGGGTCAATGCGAACTATCCGGCATCAATATGAACTTAAAACACTCCGATATATTTTTACCGTTCACAAATAAAGACCTCTTTTGACATTTCTTACCAAGGTTTAAAACTTCCTAAAATGTCGGGTTTATATTTATTATAAATTTATGAAACTACAAAAATCTGTATTGTTCGAAAAAAAAAGAGTTAATTAATAACACGTCATTTTAGAGCTAACTAATTTCCAGTATGAATTCACAAATACCATTAAATCATTAGTTTAAAACCGCTTGAAGTATATATGGCAAATTTGAAAAGATACACCAATTACAGTGAAGGTAGCTGTTTTTATCCCCTCGCGCGCCCACAAGTTCCCCATATCTCTGGGAGCCCCACCCTGGGAGCATAAGACGTACCTTTAGGAGAAGCTGGAGGGAGAGGGGGGTCGGGAATGGTTCGCGTTTGCACGTCGGACTCGACCCACAGCAGTCAGTTGCCGACGAAGAGAAATAAATGTCACACTAAAAACAAAAGCAAAAAAAAAAAAAAGAAAGAAATTAAGCTATAATATTTATATTTCAAACTGAAACAAAAATATTTAAAGTCTTGCATCAGGATTCTGAGAATCAAGAACATTCGGCTTCAAAACTCGGTGTTATTTTGACTGGAGAATACGCATATGTGCTGTTATTATTGCTGAAATTATTTTTATTATTATTATTATTATTATTATTATTATTATTATTATTATTATTATTATTATTATTATTATTATTATTATTATTATTATTATTATTATTATTGTTATTATTAAATATATTTACACATCATTTAATCTGCGATAGCTCTAAATATACAGAAATTAAATAAAAATCAGCACAGATTATTACTGACTACATTATCATTAATTCAAACTAAGACAAGGATGTATAACTACGTAATGGGGAAATATTTACCTTGGACGTTACTAAGACCAGATCAGGCATCGTCATAGTGTGGACCAGGCTGCCATTGATGATAAGGCGGATCTCTATGGAATCACACGTGAACGCCATGATATACGGAAAGGCACAAACTGAAACCAGAAAAAGGCAACAGGATATCTATGGAATTCCACTTGAAGTGGCATAATATACGGAACGGCACAAACTGAAACTGTAAAATGCAACATCATGTCTATGGAATCGCACGTGAACGCCGTGATATATGGAAAGGCGCAAACTGAAACGAGGAAAAGGCAACAGGATTTCTGAGGAATTTCACGTGAATGCCACGATATACGGAAAGGCACAAACTGAAACGGGAAAAAGGCAACAAGACTTCTATGGAATTCCTCGTGCTTTACTTATTAATTATTATTATTATTATTATTATTATTATTATTATTATTATTATTATTATTATTATTATTATTATTATTATTATTATTATTATCATAGTAGCCATACAACCGACCAGACCGCCGTAGAGGTTCGCTGTTGGACAACAACGGTTCTCACCTATTGCTTTTGGCTCCGAATTCCAATGGAAATCGAATTCGTGTGAGTTCTCCTCCTTAATCTTTTGAAAATGACTGATATCTGAAAAACATATAAATACATCAATCAGCCAAGCAATCAGCCAATCAATAAAACCATAAACAGAGATTTCTGAATTATTATATAATTTAAACGTTCAAGGAACAACTGCAGTTTATCTCAGATTTCTATTGTGTCACTTCTTTTTTAGATAAGGAATAACTCACGGTTATAACAAAGCAGTAATTCCGGTTCATCGTCTTCATAGATATCAACAGCAGCCACGAGATTCACCTGGATAATCAAGCAGAGCATTCTAAGCCGAACAGAGCATTCTAATCCCAGCAGAACATTCTAATCCCAGCAGAGCATTCTGAGCCCCACAGAGCATTCTAATCCCAGCAGAGCATTCTAAGCCCAGCAGAGCATTCTAAGCCCCACAGAGCATTCTAAGCCCAGCAGAGCATTCTAAGCCCAGCAGAGCATTCTAAGCCCCACAGAGCATTCTAATCCCAGCAGAGCATTCTAAGCCCAGCAGAGCATTCTAAGCCCCACAGAGCATTCTAAGCCCAGCAGAGCATTCTAAGCCTAGCAGAGCATTCTAAGACCCGCAGAGCATTCTAAGCCCAGCAGAGCATTCTAAGACCAGCAGAGCATTCTAATCCCAGCAGAGCATTCTAAGCCCAACAGAGCATTCTAAGCCCAGCAGAGCATTCTAAGCCTAGCAGAGCATTCTAAGACCAGCAGAGCATTCTAATCCCAGCAGAGCATTCTAAGCCCAACAGAGCATTTTAAGCCCCACAGAGCATTCTAAGCCCAGCAGAGCATCTTAAGCCCAGCAGAGCATTCTAAGCCTAACAGACAAGAGGTAGTACATTGAGTTCCATCCATACAGTGGACGGGAGGAGGGCAGGAGAGGTGGCGAGGGTGCGTAAGCTAATTTTGTGACGTCGCAATTTTTTCCGTACTCTATGGGTACGGGCGGAGGGCGGGGAAGGAGTCAAAAAGTCGAAGATTTTTGCTTACGTACTTCACGGATGGCCCCTTAACCCAAACCGACCCGTGGATATGAGTCACACTTAGTTATCTGGTCGGCTTTACTTTGAGATTAATCTTTTAACCCTTCTTCTATGCTAGTTTTCAATGTTTAAGCCTGGATTAGTTTCTCGATTGAATAATGCGCTCTTATACGACTGGCTAACATTCATAACATATTTTAAAGAATCAAAGTTTTTTTTCAATATCTCAATTATATGTGTTATTAGATTTACAAAAAAACACAATTAAATCTTGAAAATCGAACTGGCGATGATAAAACGCTTCAGGGAGAGGTAGGCAGGCAATGATAAAACGCTTTAGGGAGAGGTACGACAGGCTTACAGTTTTGGCCTCGACTTGGTAGAGCTGTAGCGTGTCCCCGTTCTTTTCGTTAATGACGTCATACTGGTTCTTGTAACCGACACAGATCTGGTTGTCCCCTTTCATACCGTCCACTAACGTCATTGACTGAGGGCTTTCAAACGACTGTAACTCCTGCAGACGAAAATACATATTTATATTTTTTTATTTTTTATTTATTATTTATTTTAGAAAAGAATTTTACTGACATAAGCCGTTAGAGAAACAACGGACGATTGGGTGGATAGCACTTTGTGAGCTTTCTTGCACTCATGCATGAGGACATACGCATAGATGAGGGCGTTATGACACACCACAGAAAAAGTGCAGTCTTTCAGCTCTCGTCATAATGCACACGTCAAGCTTCTTGTTTTATGCATTCTTCAGCGTGCAACTCGAAATTCGCCAGATCAAAATTTGGCGCTCGAGATATCGATTAATCTACAAATCTTCGGACAAATGTCGTTGTTTGGCCAATCGTTTTCTGGCTATGGAACGTCGAGTTCTAGAGTTAACTTGGCGAACATTTTTAACCATCCTCCCTCCCCCCCCCCCCATAAAATTCCGAACCACGGCAGCGAACAGCAAACAAATCTTGAGCCTACCCTTAAAAACTGGAACCCTTCCACGATGTCATTCTCGGAGACCGGGCACCAGGCCGACCAGGCCGAACTGTGCTTCCACATCAGGACGAGGATGCGCTTGCCGACGGCCACGACTAGACGTAGGTGACTAGACCCCGGGCGACTAAGTGAGTACAGGTGACAACCTAGTCACAGAAAAACACATTCTTCTGCATATACAACATCCTTTATGGTGATCAAATAAATGAAGTTTTACATTGTTTATATAAAAACGACAAATGCTACAAATAATCTACTTTACTTTTTGCGAGACACGTCTTCTGGCCTTTAGAGCCTTGAAACAATCAACATTATTATTATTATTATTATTATTATTATTATTATTATTATTATTATTATTATTATTATTATTATTATTATTATTATTATTATTATTGTTATTATTGTTATTATTATTATAATTATTATTAATGTTATTGTTATTATTGTTATGTTATCTTTAACAAACAGCACTAAATTTAAACTCAAAAATTTAAGTCAAACCTTTTGTTTTCTCCAGTTTATGGTCTTTAATTTCGAGTTTTCCGCGAACAAAATCAAAATTTTCATCGCCTTCGAAGTTACTTAAGCGGAAGACGTAAATTCTGCTGTCTTTCGCTGTAACAGAAACACAATCCATATTATTATTACCTATAACTACACCAAAATATCGAGAGAAAAGAAAAAAAAAAGAAAAGAAAAAAAGCGTGAAGTCATTGACAGATCCAGGGTAGCGGAATATGGTTCCAAGTTTTAAGATATTAGCCAATAATGAATAATGAATAATCAATTCCGAAATTACTTATTGGAAAGTAAGTTCGATATTTGCCGATCCCTTCATGTGGTCTCAGGACGACAAATGGCCCGTGACATCTCATCGATAGGTCGTGTTAAATGATTGAGAAATATCTCGTAAATCCAGCGGAGAGAGCAGGGGGCAGGGGGAGGGGAGGGGGAGGGGGGTCATTAGTTCAGATTTAGTAAAATGTATTTGTTTGTAACCGGGCAGTGTTTGGCGCCGCCGATGTTTATGTACTCGAAAATTTAAAAATCGACGCCGATGAACAACAGATAATGTATTCGTATTTAGAGTGATGGATACAGGTCAGGGGGGGGGGCGGACAGGGTCAACAGCGAGTTTACCAGTCATTTTTTCTGGAGAGTGGCGGGGGGGCGGGCAGATTGCCACCCCTGAACTCCTGAGTCACCACTGGTTTATATACTGCACGCAATAGTCTGAGATCCTAGCAGCCACGCCTATCCATTGATGACTTTTTACCCAAAGAAGCCACAAAGGTGCTGTAGAGTAACGGTGTTTACTTCCCCCCCCCCAACCCCTTCCCCACAGCACTGCTTACAGTTAATACTTAGCTTCATAATCTATCACTTCCCCCAATTAAAATCCTGCTGACCTTCCCTTCTCACCCCCTCCCCCCTCCCAAGGGGTTGTTTGCACGAAGGGTTTGTTTACATATGGTGTGTTTGCACGGAGGGTTGTTTGCATGAAGAGCTTGTTTATATGGGGAGTGTTTGCACGGGGTCTGTTTGTACGAAGAGCTTGTTTACATGGGGTCTGTTTAGACGGGGGTTATTTGCAAGAGGCGTTGTTTATTTATACGAGAAAGGTGTTTGCACGAAGGGGGTTGCACAGGGTTTGTTAGCATGGGTTATGTTTGCAAGGGGGTTTGTTTGTACGGGGGTTTGTTTGCACGGGGAACCGACACGTCCATACGGGACTGAGGAATATGGTGTAGTCGAGGGGAAGAGGAGGGTAGGCTGTTGGGGGGGGGGGGTAAATATACTCACTTTTGTCAGTTCGGAAGATAAGCAACCCATGCGCCTCCACAACGGACAGTTGTTTTATTGTCACCGTTTTATCGAATAGTAACCGCGGCATACATCCTTCTGCAACATAAAGAACCTTTGCTGTGAAAGCTTTAGTGGGCGCCAAATAGCAGCAAGTAGCCCCAGACACTTCACAGTGATCACACAAAATGCCTCACTTTATGACCATTTTGTAAGCATGTTTCAGAATAACCGCTCTTTCCTGTGCATGTGGAAATCGAAAGATTTGTTTCTTTTGAGTAGAAATAAAAACAAGTAAATTACACCAGAACCACGTGATCGGATCACCCAGGAAAACGGACCCCCCCCCCCCCCGCGCCCGGACCCCTCCCGCAGATCGGACCACCCTCAAATCGGACCACTTTTCACCAGAAGCGATATTCTTCAATTTATTTCTATTATTTAAGAACCTCGCAAATCGGACCACCCCGCCATCGGACCACCCCGCAAATCGAATGCAAGTACCACTTTTCCAGGCCCAACTGTCGTTTTGAATCTCGAAAATAGGACTGCTCTGGTTGAATAAACAACAGTCGGCGATTCCAAATCCAAGGGATTATAATTCTGCTTTCATTGAGGCTCATTTCTTGTCACTGAGATGGGCATTACAACATGTGGGCATTACAACATATTGGCATTGCAGCATTTGGACATTACAACATGTGGACATTACAACATATGGGCATTACAACATGTGGGAATTACAACATATTGGCATTGCAGCATTTGGACATTACAACATGTGGACATTACAACATATGGGCATTACAACATGTGGGAATTACAACATATTGGCATTGCAGCATTTGGACATTACAACATGTGGACATTACAACATATGGGCATTACAACATGTGGGAATTACAACATATTGGCATTGCAGCATTTGGACATTACAACATGTGGACATTACAACATATGGGCATTACAACATGTGGGAATTACAACATATTGGCATTGCAGCATTTGGACATTACAACATGTGGACATTACAACATATGGGCATTACAACATGTGGGAATTACAACATGTGGGCAGTACAACATGTGGGCATTACAACAACTCCATTACAACATGTCGGTATTAAAACGTGGGCATTACAACATGTGGGCATTACAACAAATCCATTACAACATGTTGGCATTAAAACATGTGGGCATTACAACGTGTGGGCATTACAACATGTTATGTATACAAGAGCCTTGTTTCAACATTAAGAACGTAAAGAAGTTGACTGTCATGTAGGATTTGAAAGAAGAAGTACACCTCCAGTTTTAATGAGTACTTTGTAACTGCATTTAAATTGTTCTTTGAGCTCCTGTGACCAACCAGATCCCCGCCCCCCCCCCCCCCGCAAAAAAGGCCGAAATACCATGAATTATGGATAGAATTTTTAAAACGTTGATAAACCCAGAAAACTCCTTAATTTATAAAAGATGTGGTATTGTTTAGGTATTAAATGCAATTAATAATCAGCTATCAAATTGCAATCCAAGGTATTTCAAACCTGAATAGTGTAGAATACGTGTACAAAGTAATTGCTGTTAAAACACGACATTAATACCTGCGTGTTTGCGACTCTGTTCTGTGTGAGAATATTTCTTTTTTTTTTCAGTGGAGTTATTTTGATTAAACATTAGTTTTATTCATGAGAATTTCCTATTTGTAATAAAACGGATTGAAATAAGACCCAAAAATGAAAATTACGTGTTGTATATGGACTACTATTCGGGTACATTATCATAGATAATTTACGCATCAGTATACTATCAAAATCGCTCGAATCTCGGTAATCGAGCCGACCCAGAGATTGAACCACTTTGTCATAACCCAAAGGGTGGTCCTATTTGCGAAGTCCTGGTGGACAAAGGGAAAAATTAAAATAAATAACCATGAAAACCTTCGACCACTTGTGGACACATTTTAAAATATTTCGGTTCAAATGTCGTCGGACCCATTGCCTTCGGACCGTAAGTGCCCCCCCCCCCCCCATCCATCCCCGGCGGGAAAGCAAAGTTGAGTCCCTTTCGTTGACCACGAGATACAAAGAAAATGGCTGCATTTCGGAGTACGAACAAGTTAAACAGAGGATTACTCAGGATTATTAGGATAGAGGACTGACCAGCCATGGCATCAAGACATTATGGCGTCATGACATCAACTCCTTTAACAACAAAATGATTGGCGCCGGTGTTAGGTCCTCATTTGGAACCGAGAGCCAACAAAAATAGTTATATTACATGACGGTATTTCGACATTCAGTAGAGCGACATTTAGCCGAACGGTATTTAGCCGAGCAACATTAAGCCGAGCGACGTTTAGCTGAGCGACATTTAGCCGTGCAACATTAAACCCAGCGACATTTAGCCGTGTGACATTAAGCCGAGTGATATTTAGCCGAGCGACATTTAGCCGAGCGATATTTAGTTAACATATGCAGCAGGTGTAAGCTCGCACCTTCGAGGACGTACGTGCCGCTGGCAGTCGTCACGACAAGCTTGTCTCCCCACGAATCGCCGCACAGGATGTCCTGATTGAAGTCGTGCATAAAGCACTGAGGTTCCCACGGCTGGTGTTTGAGCAGCGCGCCCCGCGTGGCCAGGCTCGTCGGCGCGTCTCCCCGCAGGATTGTCTTCAGCTTCAACGACTGTCAAATAGCAAAATAAATGACGTGTTTTCATTGGTCGATCCCGGGCAATTTAATTAAAGTGCGAATGTTTTTGCAAATGAGGCAGTAATCTGCATTTTCATTGGGTAATATACTGCTACTTGGCTGCATTTGCCCAACTACTATCTCTTCTCACCAAAAAATCGAAATAAATAAATAATAAACAATGCAGCCACCTACCCACACACACACACACATAACACACACAGACACACACATAACACACACAGACACAAAGACACACACACAGACACACACACACACACACACACACACACACACACACCAATCCTTTACAAATAGTTAATCACCTGGCCTTTTCGTAAGAACTCGAGCTATGGCACCCAGAAACAATGCACACCCCCACTCACACACATAGACACACACACATACACACACACACACATACAACACACACACAATCCTTCACAAATAGCTCATCACCTGGCCTATGCGTAAGAACTCGAGCTGCCTGGCCTCCTCTTTCCGCCGCGAGCCATGAACCAGCTCCGGCTTAATGTCACTGAAGGCTCGCCTGTTCAACATCGTGTTCTTCCCATTGTCTTGTATGTAGTCTTGAAATAAATTTCTGCGCCAGATAAAATAAAAAAAAATGTATCATTCTTAATCCAAGTGCTTTTACTTCCAATATTTGATAACGACATTATGTATTTAAGATGTGAAATTATTAAAAAGTATTTTAAAAATACATTTTACTGTTTATGGAGAAGTATAAACAATATATGAATTTTAACTGCAAATTTCAGGGGAAAATAATGAATAGTTCCTTCACTTTACTGACTGCATAGGAAATGTGAAGTTCATTGAAACAGTCGGTCATAAGTCCACATCAAGTTAATAAATAACCATAGACATTTATTCACATCTGCCTCACGTACATACCTCAATATATACGCAATAAGAAACGATAACAGTACGTTTGTCTATTCTTTAATGGTCGTATGTATTTATATATTTAGCTATTATTTATTTAATTAATAAATTAACCAATTAAATTATTTATTTATTTATCTGCAGTCTGCATAAAGTCGGTATCTGTATTTTGTATTTCTCTATCGCTTCACACACAATGTTCTTTTTTTAATACAAGGGATTTTCTGTTTTCATTTGCACGGTCACACAGAGGGGACTTTCTTTCTATCAGCTCCTATTTCGGTGGCACAAAAACAGGCCAACGACATAAAGGCCAATGATATTTATCCCGACAAATAGTCCAGACATGTAAAGACCAATGACATTCAGTGAGCAATATTTGGGTCAGCAACATCACAGTGGTTTGATTCTGCTCATAAATGGGATAAGCTCCAAATTGCAATTAACACAATTGCAATAAAGTGTAAAACTATTTTCATCGGTCGTTCCAATCGCAAATTTGCAATAAAAGTTTTGAAAAAACTTTTAGAACCTTTTTATATAGTAATGCATATGCGTAAAACACTATTAAAACATGGCCTAAATGTCGCAATTGGCAACGTGGTCATAATGTCGCTATCCCAAATGTGTGGGGCCTAAATGTCACTGTATCTACTGTTGTTGCCCTAAATGTCATACATCCTGCACCGAGGGACTTTCTGTTTTCAGTTTCGATCTCAGTTGTAAAGAGGGACTTCATGTGCCAAGCTACTATTTCAGCTACAGGAGGTACTTTATGTGTCCAGCTACTATTTCAACTGCACAGAGGAATTTTATGTTTTCAGCTACTTTTTCAGCTGCACAGAGGGATGTATGTGTTCAGCTACTATTTCAGCTGCAAAGAGGGACTTTCTGTTTTGAGTTCCTATATCAGCATACAAGGATTTTCCGTTTTCCCTTTCTATTTCAGTTCTAAGGTTGAGGTATTATTTTGAACTTGGTAGTAAATACGTCAGTGAAAAAAGCTGAATCGCGCTGGTTTTATACCTGCTACACGACATATATGACGAGAAAACGACACAGTAAACTCCATTTTGACCAATTTCTCATATGTCAGAAAAAATCAAGTGTATAAACAACAACAGAATAAAAACAAATTCCCGTGCAAACAAACCCCCCCCCCCCCCCCCCCGCCTGCAAAACAAATCTCCGTGCAAACCAATCCCCCTTCAAGAGTGTAATTCAGTTTAATTTCTGAAATGCAGTAAATTATATCAGTATAACCGACAAATTTAACCACTAGTACAACGTCAACTAATTTAGAAATATTTTAGGTTCAAAAACCAACACAACAAAAAAATACATGTTTAATATAACTTCAAAAGTTATATAAAACTAAGAGTTCCAACTTGTAACATTTGGATTTTGCATAAAAGTAAAGCAGCAAAATAGGATAAAGTGTAAGAATTGTGTGTCGTGAAAAATAATATCTTGTTTGCCGGTGAAGGCATGGTGAGCCCATTCTGCTGGAGCTGGGACTGGGAGGGGGGGCGGGGGGGGTTTGTTTGCATGAGGAGTTTCTTTGTCCTTGGTCTGGACTTCATCACGTACCTTATCAGCATATCTAATGTGCGTTCGCGTTTTTGAGCAAATACCGGGGTGTTGAATGCTGCTTTCTCGCCATTTATCACTGCAATAAAAACAAGAGAATAATTATAAACTATTCCCAGGGTTTGTTTATAAACCAAACATCCACTGCTTGTTCATACAAACAGCTCGTTCTCTTTTGAAATGCAGTTTTCCTGTTCTAATTACTTTTGAATCTGACTCAAACGCATCATCTCCTTAACTGGATAAATGAGGCACCTTGCTTAGCTTTAATAAAACACCCTCTTTATTTGTAGTAGATAACTGGAACAGCTTGTTATTTTATAATACTCAATGTTAATTCTCATGCTGGCTGGCCTAAGGCTCTAGTCTTTACTAATGATCAGAGAGCTCCTTAATATAGAAGGTAAGAAAGAAGTGTTCATTATTTCCTGTAGTTTAATAAGCACACAGCAAGACATCGACTCGGCAATTAGTTCCTTAACGCGGTGGTGCATTGTGGGATATCACACACTGGACTACTCTAGTTGATATTTGCGTTACTTATACTCCATTTAACAGCACGTCATCTGTCAGTTCTATTGCATTTGGGGTTACCGACTCGGTATCGTGCATTAACAGTTATATACTCTTGCTGACAGGCTTGTTAATAGTACTGCTGTGTACCTAGGCCAAATGTTGCCTTGTGAAGAGAAACTACTGTCTTTTAATTTAAATCAAATACTGTCTTGTAAATAGATCAAATGCTGTCTTGTAAATAGATCAAATACTGCCTTGCAAAAAGTTCAAATACTTTCTCGTAAACAGACCAAATACTGTTTGTAAATAGATCAAATACTGCCTTGCAAACAGATGAAATACTGTCTTAAAAATAGATCAAATACTGCCTTGTAAATAGATCAAATTCTGTCTTGTAAATAATGAAATACTGTCTTTTAAACAGACCAACGGTTGCCATGTAAATAGAGCATTGTTGTCGTGTAAGTAAAAACAGTCAAGTACCCTCAAGAAGGTGCAAATATCATATTTCCGTGTAATTAACACTTGGTGAGTAGGAGCCATGCAAAGAGTATAAGAAATGTACGGGTACTATGTCTCGGACCTTTTCTCTTTACTGGTATTTTTGCCTTCACTACTCTACTAAACGCACTGATCCTAGGACTCCCAAATTTCGCATATATATAGTAGTTGATTTGAAGTTTTGCTATTTTTGCCTTTGTTTCGTTTTCATGATCAAAACGCGAAGCAAAATCACTGATTTTATCAAGCCGTTTCACAGAGTAAGTGACAAAGCTATGGTTTTTCTAGAATATGTTGAAAGTGTTAGAAGATTTTTTTAACCCTTATTTTAGCTCTAAATAAAAACCAAATCAGAACCAGGCTGAAAAGTTGTTGATTCTACTCGAATTCTACTCGAAATGAGAAAGAAATTTTTAAAATGTTATTTTTATGACAAGTGTTTAACATTTCGCCTTTCAAGAAATACGCCCTCGTTAGAATGGTAAAATGCAATGGCTAAAACAGCATAGTCATAAAACCTCATAGGCAGCGTTTTAGGATGCAATCAGTATTTATAAAGAAAAAGGGTGTTATGCTGATGCTTTCTCTCTTCTTATTTTCACACAATTATTATCATTGTCTAAACATTTCATACAAAACCAACAACAAAGACACTACGTGGTACTATGGTGTTCTTAATTTTTGGACATGGTCTAATGCTGTGATCATTTAAATCATAACATGACTTCTGCAAAATATCCGGAGCTTGCCCACAACTGGAGATAAGTCTCTTAAAGCATAAAAATCTACCAAGCCTTTACATGAGATTTTAAATTTTTTGTTTCATGTTATTCTGCATGCAGTATAACTTTTTTATGAGTATTAATTTAGTGAAGTGGAGTTTTGATCACTTTTAGCTTTGATTCTGTCATTTCTTTATAAAGTTAACCTAACAGATTACAGTTGAAACATCAAAACTTGTCTGTAGGTTATAAAGTGGGAAAAGGAAACAACTGAACACCCTACACTGGCCTTAGTCATTCGATATATCATGAGATCTTTCATACATAACACGATTGAAATGACAGGGCTATTACTTGGACATTAACAGGTAACTGATAACAATCGTGATAATAATCCATACCACTGGGGAAAGGTATCACTGAAAGGTTAGGAAAAGGCGAAGTGGGCGAAGCTCTTCTAAAAATAAAGACTTCAGACAAATGCATTAGGTCAGTATGTCTATGTCATAAAAACTCTCACAGCGACGTGACCTATTTATAGCTGAAGTGTTTAACTTTGAGTGGGACGTAATAGCATTTATATGTTACCACTAGTTTTAGACACGACTGCTTGCGGAGGTGTAAACTAAGCCAAGTGAACTTCCACACAACTGAATTCAGAAAAAAACGTTGTTGCTTCCGTAGTCCTATTTACGGCTCAAAATGATAGATGCAAGGAAAAACATTTATCTTGTTTCTCATCTCATTTTCAAATCAATCTTGGTCAAGCCAACAATATTGCAAGCAAAAGATGTAGTTCATTCCAAAAAGAATGCAGGTAAAAAATTCCACTGCTAAAAGTGTCAATTTTCATAGATGTGTTTTTAAACATTGCAAATATTTTGATAAAGTTATACTTTCGAAGTGTTTGTATCTCAAAGAAATATTTACTATTTACTTACCAGTCATATGTTTAGGGAGAGAGAAGAGTGGGGGGGGAGAGGGGGAAGAGGGGACGGGGAGTTGAGGAGGAGAGGGGGGTGAAATACGTACACTTGACAAGGAGGAAGTCTTTGAACTCTTGGTGGTCCTTGAAGACTGGTGGGCATGGCAACGGCGGACCAAACAGTGGTACGGATTCTTCAGAATACACACCAAGTCTGCAAGCATCAACAATTGTATTTTGTTCTGAAAGCGCTAGAAAAGCTTCTTACAAGACAGAATGCTAGTGTTTGGTATATAAGAAATTACAATGTTTGTTTAAAAGAATAAAAACAAGTTTAGAACAATACAGAAAATAAAGGAAAACACCTGTCGAATTACGGTAATTAGTTTAATTAGACAGCGGTAAGGAAAACGCCGACGTTTTTACCTGTAACTGTCTTCATCCTTGTTATAAGTGACAAGAGCGTAGATATCTGTGTCTTGTTGTGAAGGAGCATCGGTGCAAGCATATATAAGTACATTGATTTGAGTACATAGATACATACATGTGACTACATAGGTACAAGCACAACGGTGTGGTCGTTTACATGTAGCGCTAAGCATATATATATATATATATATATATATATATATATATATATATATATATATATATATATATATATATATATATATATATATATATATATGCTTAGCGCTACATGTAAACGACCACACCGTTGTGTTTGTGTGGATAGGTTTTTTCTCCTATAACATGATATCTCTTGTTACATTATCATATTTCAGCTACAAAGTACTCCCTGTTTTCGTCCACAAACTAATGTGTAAAACACAGGCCAATTGAGTGTATCAAAATGTCTGGTTTTCAAAAAAAAACGGCACTGACCTGATTTTAAGCAGTGAATAAACAAATACCATGAATATAAAAAAGGATACGTGTAAAGTGTGTCTTCATCATGGAAGGTTTGAACACTGGTTGTTTATTTGAATCACATTCCATAAAAACAATGTTTACTATGTCGTTGCCTACGTGTCGTTTCCTCTCCACCTGTAACCATGGCAACAAAGTGCACTTTATGGTTGACAAAGTGACAATAAGACGGAAATAAAATGACTGATACACAAAGGCCCTATACCAGTCGAAGATAAATAAACAAAGTGAGAGAGAAGTAAAAAACACATCAATGCGCTGCACCAAGTAAAATTAAAGAAATGTAATCATTGTAGGTCATTTATGCGCACCCGAATGATGGCAATGAACTTGGAAATATTGTAGTATACATACATCTGTAACATCTATTCGAGAATTTAGCAAAATAAAAAAAAATATTATACCTGTTGTTTATTATCAGGAGTGTAGGGTAGTAACGTAGAGACGTGGAACATTATCTCATGACCCTCATACACCGTGTATATGGATTCCAGACCAGTCGTATCCGCTACAATTCCAGCACATTATATATCTTATTACATGCCCCTTTTAATCGTGTATATCTTAATACATATCCAGACCAGTCGTATCCGCTACAATTCCAGCACATTCTATATCTTATTACATTGCCCTTTATAATCGTGTATATCTTATTAAATATCTTTTATGTCGTGTTATGAATCTTTTATGTGTTACTGCCTATCTTTTGCATCTTATTATATATCTTTTACATATTATTATATATCATTTTTGTAATTATGTGTCTTTTATATCTGATTATATGTCTATATTTTTTTTATATCTCAGGATAATCTTATTCATATCTTATCTTATGGGATAGTGAGGTATTACTGTTCTGTTTTATTATTTTTTGAAAATTAGAACATGATCTAAAACTCTTTCAAATACAGTTTTGTCAGCTAATAGAAGTTATAAAAAGCTTAAAATCGTCTGAATAAAAGCCAATCAAAGACGAAACTAAAAAACTGTAACCAAAGATTAAATCAGTTATTTTGAAATCTAAGTTAATTGTTATTTTTAACAAACGTTGTCCTACCGATCAATAATACTCATTCAATTACTAAACAAATGAGTTTTTTTTTGTTGGACCATATGTCATGCACCTATATACTATAATTACTGTTTAGAACAATAACGTCGTTAACAGTAATTTCACCTTAAATTTGAGAAGGAACTAAGAATTATAACTTGCATATAAAAACAAATGAGTTTTTTTTGTTGGACCATATGTCATGCACCTATATACTATAATTACAGTTTAGAACAATAACGTCGTTAACAGTAATTTCACCTTAACTTTGAGAAGGAACTAAGAATTATAACTTGCATGATTAAACGATAAGAATAAAAGAAAAAATAGTCTCTTTTCTTACAAAAGTGTAAACTCCACATTATTTGCGCCAGAATTAGTAGATTCTACACAATAACAAAAATGTTAAAAATGCCTTCATTCTACTACAAGTGGAATGAAATTAATCCTGCTCTTGATTTTATATACTGCATAAAATGTATTCTGTTTACTTATTTAAATTAAATATTTGACTTGATTTACATTTGGTGTCGAGGCCTGCCCTGTATCGGTCCCAGTTTTTTAGGCGAACCTTTTCTCCCAGCAAGCTATACAGTTGTTCAAACTGGGGACTGCTAAATTCTGAAATATATTATTAATGAAGAACATTGATCAATTCATTACTGCTGGAAAAACGATGTTAAAACAAACAATGCATTTTGTGAGTCTGCTTAAATTTCTTTCCATATATAAAGGACGTTGGCCATGAGTTATTGTTTAATATTTTTCCACAAACACAGATCAAAAATTTCACAGCAACAAAACCTAAAGCATTTTAATAGGAAATTATGAAGCTATAAAAATATATGCTAAGCATAAAGAGCTTGGAAGGTGCATACCATTGCCATACATCTCATCATCACCCAGCTGGCCATCCTTAGCATATAAAACACCGAACTTGAAATTTACTGATCCCTGAAATGATAACAGCGACACGTCTTTGGCATTGGTTTTTCCAAATGAATAACTATACATAATTCCTTTATTTTTTGTTTATTGTACTGCATACTTTATATTTTAAAGCCCTCAATTTATTGAAGCACTCACCAAGTTTTTGTATGTTTTTATGTGAATATGACGCCTGATAGTTATAAAATAGTAAAAGTTTACGAGTGATTATTGTCGAATACCTCTTGTTCTTCTAAAACCAATAGATCTTTTTGTATTTCAGGGCTAAATATTTCCTTTGGTCCCTTTTCCGTTTTTTCGATGTCAAAGTGCCTAGAAATAGTAGAATATGAATTGTTAGTGTGCTTGATAATAAAACAATAACTACTTTTAAAGGTCTCTTTTATCTATGGTACACTACACTCCCTTAGCTATCTATGATGTGCTACACGCCCTTAGCTATCTATGGTACACTACACGCACTTACGTGCCTATGGTACAATACACGCTCTTAGCTCTCTATGTACACTACACAAACTTAGCTAAAAATGGTACACTACATGTTCTTAGCTCTCTGGGTTACACTACACGCCCTCAGCTGTCTATGGTACACTGCATGTCCTTAGCTATACATAAACAGTCACCACTTTTTTGTATTTAAAAAATAAGTAACCATATGTAAGAAAGGTAAAACTTCTTTTCATAACAACTGAAATAGTGTTTCATTCTTTTCATTCAAGAATGAGAATGGTTCGGGATAAAAAAACTACTTTAATCATTCATGAATATAATGATGACAATTATCGTTAAAACAGTACGTTCAGAATATGGGCTCATTCTAATTATGGCACAGAACTAAGCTCACCCTAATATTCCTTTGACAGTCATCGGTTTACTCGGGTTATAAGGCAAGCAGATCTTTTGATTACCCTGTAAATAATCCAAGGCACTCATTAAATACCTTTATATGTGATGCCTAAAAGTAACTCACTCATGCACATCAAATCATTCATATCACTACACGATTAGACATACACAACTAAATAAAAAGTAAACAAACCTCTTTATTGTAGAAAATGTACCAAAGTACGCCCACACAAACCTAATTATTTATCTAGTAACTGAAACAATGACTAGAATATTTCGGTAAAATATGTACATTTAGATTTATGGGTTTGCTTACTGGAATGGAGTCACACTACCCACTTGCACTAATTAAAAGTAACTAATTAAAATTCCGACATTTTGCAGAACCATATCACTTTTGAAAATAAATGCTCTATATTTTAATGTGGTACAATAATTGTCACAACCCACGCAGGACAATGAATCGAGTATTAAACTTTCAGATGCTGATGTTATTTTACAGATGGTAAAGTAACCCTTCTCCACCTAGCGCTTACGCCCCGAGTATCGTCACAAAATGTTCTTTTTAATTGTAAACAAAAGAGCAGAGAAACAAACGACCATAGGACTTGACACGAGAATTGGCGGTTTATTATATCATTTTAGACCGTCATCTATAGTTTTTTCAATGATGTTCTCATTTCTCAACCACAACATTCCCAAAGGTTTTGATCTCACCCCGACAGCAGAAAAAAATATTTAGAATGTGTTTTATTGAAAGAGTTGCTAGGGGCAACTAGTGGTGTTCTTTTTTGTCAAAGCGAGGCATTTTATGGACAAAACAACATTCTAACAAATTTGATCAGTTCCATGTCAACAGCTTAAATGTACCATGAAAGGAATTGCAAACAATCGTCTACCTTTGTAAAATCTGTTCTGCGGAGGTATGTACTTTTAGACGAATCACCGTGGTTTTATTTATGGTACTGTTGTACTCAGTAACACATCATAAGGTTAGTTAAACACGTTACCGAACCGGAATAAAAATTGCAGCCTTAAAATTAAGTCAAGGGCAAAATAACAATATCATATCACCTATATACGAACATCATAACAAACGGTTTATCAGGATACGACTAACCGGCGATGTTCGGAGAGACAACAACCAAATGCATAGTCCCCTTCCAGGACTAAAACACACCTTTCAGATGGCGGACTAGCGATGCAGTATACGCAGTCTGCATCGATATATCTATAACTGTATCTAACTCCTATCTCAGCTTGGGATACTTTTCTCACATAATGCACGGCTACTGAATACATAACCGGGATGTACTGCACTGATGCACCATTATTATACATATTCGTCCCAATGTTTTATTCTATGATCTTTATTGCTGTTACCGTTTTGTGTAAGTTAAGACTTTATGTGTGCTAAAGGTGTACTGCACCAAAAATGGTACACTTTCAACACATTACAAACATGTGTCTAACGAAGATCCTTTTGCCGAAAAAAACCTTATTTATCTCGTACCTCTAAAACGTTCTAAATTTTATACTCGAGCAATTTTTAAATAGTATTAGTCTCATCAATGTAATGGTCAATATATACCTTGATCATACAATGTTACCTGTTAAGGGATGGTCACGTCATTAAACTAATCATTTAACTAACTAACTAAGTAGGAACTCATACGCACCGTTTCCCGCCACAGTATTGCTCTGTACTAAGGGATGGCCACGTCATTAAACTAATCATTTAACTAAGTAGGAACTCATACGCACCGTTTTCCGCCACAGTATTGCTCTGTACTAAGGGATGGCCACGTCATTAAACTAATCATATAACTAAGTAGGAACTCATACGCACCGTTTTCAGCCACAGTATTGCTCTGTACTAAGGGATGGCCACGTCATTAAACTAATCATTTAACTAAGTAGGAACTCATACGCACCGTTTTCCGCCACAGTATTGTTCTGTACTAAGGGATGGCCACGTCATTAAATTAATCATATTACTAAGTAGGAACTCATACGCACCGTTTTCCGCCACAGTATTGCTCTGTACTAAGGGATGGCCACGTCATTAAACTAATCATTTAACTAAGTAGGAACTCATACGCACCGTTTTCCGCCACAGTATTGTTCTGTACTAAGGGATGGCCACGTCATTAAATTAATCATATTACTAAGTAGGAACTCATACGCACCGTTTTCCGCCACAGTATTGCTCTGTACTGTGGTACGTTGTGATTGCTGGCATCCGTGACAACCACAGAGAGTACGAAGGGTTCCTTCTCTGCGTCACAGCCTACATAGTTCTGATGTACTTCAAAAAGCCAAACAAATATTGTGTTGCTTTATTCATTAACCAAAGTAAATGGCGGTTAGTCATTTTGATAAAAGTGGATATTATTGCGCCTCACGTTTCAATAAATTAAATTAAAAAATCCAAGAGCTTTTATAAAATATAACCACACATTAATTGAAATTATGTATTTTAATGAACAATATCTCGTGAGTCACGATTCGGTTATTAAATAGATTTCCGGAAAGCTTCTGCGTAGGAGCCAAAGAATGCCTAGATTTTGGAAACGTTTACAGTTTATCGTCAAGCAAAGACCTGGTAACTGAGTACTGAAATGATACACTCTCTATGCCATATGCCATTTGCCGTGTAGTCTCAACCTATAAGCTTGTAATACAATCATAAAGCTTGAATTTTAATTCGCGTTCATATAATAATCTCAACCAATCGCATGGTTAGATAAATGCTTAAGTATTCAAACTTCGTTGTTTACATAACGACAAATGAAGATGCTTACATTTTCCTAAGAAGTATTTAAAATACCACCGTGTTTGATATTCTGGATTTTCTAAATGTACAGGACTATGAATTGGGCTTGAAATCTGCAACATAAATAACATTTTCTGTAAATTCAATGAATCAAGCAGCTGCTTTAATAAGCATTTCTATAAACGTTAAGAGATAAAATATGTAGATTTATGCGAATATGTGCCTCGAGATATTGCTTTCCTACTTAAATGTTCGATTTTAAATCAAGCTTTAATTATGGTTTAAATTTTCCTTCCTTTATATTTTATCACAAGAACAGTTTGGTACTGCAATGCTGCAACAGAATTCGGTCAATAGATTGTCTCGCACCATTCAACACGTTGTGCTGCAAATGGCCTTTATTTGATATCCAAGTCAGGGACACCAATTCTTTCACATGCAATTTTCTCATAACCGTGAATAGTTTGATTATTGTTAAATTTTCAGTTTTATTGAAGGAAGCTGAGTGGGGCGGAAGGAGGAGATCGTAAAGTTTAATTCCATATATGATATATTTCATTAATACTTTCTATGAATAACGCAATATATTTTAAAAAGCAAAAACTTACGTCATCTGATTCTAGCTCTCCTGTCTCCACTCGGAACCTTCCTGTCGCGCCAGTCCCACCATTGTCACTGTCCGTGGAAGTCAGCTGTATAGTACAATAAAATCACACTGTCTATGGACGTCAGCTTATAGTGCAATAAAACCACACTGTCTATGGACGTCGGCTGTATTGTACAATAAAACCACATTGTCTATGGACGTCAGCTGCATAGTACAATAAAACCACACTGTCTATGGACGTCGGTTGTACAAGACAATACAATGCAATACTACACTCTCCGTGGATGTCAGCTGTATAGTACAATAAAACCACACTGTCTCTGGACGTCGGTTGTACAATACAATACAATACAATACAATACTACACTGTCCGTGGACGTCATCTGTATAGTGCAATAAAACTACACTCTATGGACGTCGGCTGTACAATACAATACAATACTACACTGTCGGTGGATGTGAGTTGCACAACGCAGCATACCATATTGTATAATACAATATAATACTACACTGTCTGTTGACGTCAGATATACAACAAAATATCACACCGCCAATGGACGTCAGCTGTACAATCTAATACAATATCAGACTGTCCATGCACGTTACTGTATAATACCATGTTTTATTTCATGATCCCCATTGCAAATCCTCATGTTATATTTAACAATCATTTACTATACAGTATTTAAACACGTAATGTGAGACCCTAGAAATTTCTCTAATGATATTTCTGTCCAACTAATTTTAATATAAAGTTACTTCACACTGTGCCTTATCTTATCTTGCAACATTCTATAAAACAAATAATATTTCCTTCCTTTTGGGATGCGTTGCAATATGAAACAGATATGAGAGGACAATGGCTTGAGACATTAAAAACTTTGAGCTGAAGGACATGTTGAATTTCTTTTTCTTTTCACAAAACACTACTGGGATAAGACATGTATAAAAGTAAAGTGTTGTTAAAGCAACTTTGAAATTTTTATGACATCACAATGACACCACATACTGTTCCCCTATCATAAACAAACCTTTGGTCTGTAACATTGTTTCTTTCAAATCTTTTTGTTCTCCCTGAGGCTATCTAGTAGCTGTTTTGAAATGTCAGGTCACCCTGAAGATATAACTTCACATGGCATTTTTTGTGACATATTTAATTGCTCTCTACCATAAGTTTTTCTATGCTTCGAGCAAACGCACTTGCAATGTCAAGCCTTGTTAAAAGCTGTTTGTGTCACGCCCTTTTTCTATATTAACACATCATCCAACCGAAGACTCTTCTTTTATTTATAGAAATGAGATTCTTCTACTCAGGCAAAATATACTTGTTCTTGTTGACGGACTTTTCTGATTTCTGATGGAGCAATAAAATGACTACTTTATTGAGTGCATTAACAAATAATTGATTTAATACAAAAATTATGGCAGAAGAAGCTTTATTAATTATTCAGTGTGACGTTGTGTTGAATTTATAGAAACGATCTTCGTCCACTTTCGCGAATATACTTGTTATTCGGCATACATTTATGATCTGTTGGGAAAATAATAATTGCATTATTGATTGAATTAACAAATAATTGTTTCAATACACAATCCTGGCAGAAAACAGTACATTTACTATTCAGTGTATAACATTCAGTTTGATATTGTTTTTGTTTCACTTGAGAATTTTTAGAGTAATAGTGTCTTTACAAGTAACGACGTAATTGCATCCTTTTAATTTTAACTAAATGAGTGAAAAAATTCACTTCCATCTTTTACAATCCATAAACTCAAGGGTATATTAAGGGGGTGAGATGCCGAGTTCTATTATTTAGTCTGTTTTAATGTAAAAATTAGAACTTTATCTAGATTGTGGCAAAGATCCCCCTGCTTCATATTAAGAATGACATAACAGTTCTCAGTAGAAGTTCTCTATAACAATTCTTTATAATAGAAAAAAATTGCTTAAATCGGCATTTAGGGACCTCTTTCATATTTATACAACTACAATGAATTAAATAAATATCTAAACTTATCGACGGGACGAAACAAAAAATAATAAACAAATATTTTTGATGTTTTACAATGTGAAAAAGACACTGAGATCAAAACAATTTATCCGAATTCAAACGACCAGAGAATCTGAGAAAATGCATTAACCTTCAAATGATCTCTGTTTAAATTAACGCTACTAAAATCAATGATATAGACTTTACGCAGTTTATACGCAGATGTATTGAAGCAACATATGAAGAAATTCAATACATTCGATAAATCCCTACCAATGCATTTCTGTTAGTTTAATCGTAGTACTGAGTAGCACTGTTGTGTGGTACTTGCTACTAAATGTACATTTAGCAGGACTGCAGTGTGTATGTGAAGGTCATACTATTAATCAAACCATTGTATCATTGTCATCATTGATATATTGTCAATGAAAACGTTGTTAATAGAGACATAATAGAGGCGCAATTGCACAATTTGATCGGGACTACTTATATTAGGTGTGGCAACTAGCTTTACATTCACGCATCCATCCATAACTACTTTCCACCCTAAGTGCATTTTTGACCCTCCTTATCCTCATTTACGTAACCTACAACATCGGCGACTTGTGCGTCGTCTTCGCACTACAAAACAAAATAGACAGCCAGGAAATACAACAAAGGTTTCTTTTTAGCCATTACTGTATACATTTGCCAAAGGATAAGGGAAGTACACCCAGGAATTGAGTTTGCTGTGTCGAACTACAGCCAGTAATGTGATAATATAGTAAGCATTCTCTACGAGAGGTACTAGTGTCATATTACAGGCTAGCCGCCAAATAGTGAAAAATTATTGCCTACATTACAGCAAGAATTTCTTATTATGCAACCAAGTGCCGGCTTCATGCGATGCAGATTTTAGAGCCCGCAGAAAACAGACCTAAAAATTAGGGCTTTCAAAAGACCTAACGTACATGTATTGCCTACAAAAATCTGTTCCTTCATTTCTGAGAATATTTTTATGGCATACATTTCAATATTGTTAGCTTAGCAGTATGTACTACCGCATATATTGCAAACTGTCATAAATATTACATATGTCGCAAAATATCACAAATATTTTAGAACATCGCAAAAACATCGTAAACATTGTAAAATATCATAAACAATGCAAACATCGTAAATGTAATCGTAAATGCAAAATATTGCAAATTACATTTTATGTCATATGTTCACACGTTGAGCCTGTTTACTTGATTGTGCTGTGTTATTATAAAGAAAGTAACTATCGCAATAGAGCTGAACTGTTTATCTATTTGTCTATTTTGCTAGTTTACCTACTATATCCCTAGACTGCATTTTATTCCCATATATTCAGTTTCAGTACATGCCACCACATAATAATTTCAGCTGCTTCAATATCACAAGGCGTTTAAAAAAACTGATAAAAGGGGTTTATTGAATGAAAAGTCTCAACAGTCTTAGCACATCAGATAAAGGTCTTTCTTATGCTATTGTAATTAACCCTTGAATAATATACAACAAGGTCCAAAACAATTTTGACAAGTAATATAATTAAGCGTCTTTGATAAGCAGAATGTCTGAGGAAATGAAACAACATCTCCGGGAATATCGTAACTACTCTCATGGATCAAAACGTGACAAAAGATTTTGAAAATCCATGGTGTTTTGACATTCTAGTTTGACATTTGTGATGGAGGTAATCCACCGGCACAGCAGTTTCGTCTTAGGAAGGGACAGGCCAGGGTAATTTCCGGTAGGCTGTCCATTAAAAAATATGTAGTATGTTTTGCGATGTAATCTTGAATAACGCTGAAAAGAAAACACCTGCGCGCATAAAAATACAGTTGGTTATTAACTAATGTTCATTGGATAGGCAGTGGTGTTGTGGCCAACGGTATGTGTGATAAAAATAAACATTTTTCTATGTATATTTTCCCCACAGCGTAAAGTTTTTATTGTAGCAATAAAGCAACTATTTAAAATATCACAGTATTTTTCACTCTTGGTCTTGGTTTTGTCAGGTTTTGTCTTTGTTTCTATGTTTAATAACATCTGTTATCCAGGGCATGCGATTACATTTTATTAACCAGCTATTTTTTAGTTGTTGTAAATAAAGCAATTTTGCTTAAATGAACCTAGCTATGTTGTTTACGATAATGCAACCAATTAGAGAGTGTAATTAATTTGGGAGTTCAACCTTTAAATATACTTATGCATTAATATCATAAAGTTCCAAACAAATCTTCAAATACTATTAACATTTAAATTCCAACAAAAAGTCAATAAAAATGATCAATAACAATGGGAAAGAAACTATTATAAAAGAACTGCATTTGCATATGAGGGGCAACAAGTTTTTCTAGCATGGTATACAAAAGTAACGAGTGTTTCTGGAATGCAAAGTATAACAGCAACAGCCTTTTCTAGTGGAGGTGTAGAAATACACCAGGCATTTTTGGAAGGCGATGCAAAAAATGAGTTGTGATCCTCAGAGTGGTTGCGATTATTTCACTTTTGTTATAACAGAGTTCCAAATTTTGCAAAGTGATGTTAATATTGCGTGATGCAAAGCTGGTTTCAAAAAGATTATAATCCACTGTGATGACCAGGTAAGAAGGATCTTTTAAAGTACTGGCGAATCAGAGTGAATATAGATGTTACTGTTTCGGGCGACGCCTGAAGCTAAAACTAAAATATGCATTCAATGTTTATACAGTTATAATTCCATCTTACATTTTAACTATATTCTCAGAAAAGAAACATTGGTTTCATATATCATGCTAATGACTATAGTGTGAGGTAATGATTTCAAAACCACCAGCCGCTCACTACGAATACACTTTTGTCTTGACTAAACTATTGTCTTCAACGCAAACAATACGAAGGGTTTTTGCTTCTTTGTGTCTTTATCTTAAAACCGATTGGGTACCTGGACAAGTAATACCTTGATAAACAAGTACTTTTTGCCAACTAGTGTGAGAAAACACACGTAAGATAGATAGAACCGTGTCGATTTTGAGAACGATCCGGTTAAAAGACGCAAAACCTTAATCTTTGAAAGAACTGTCTCCGTTTACTTGAAACCGAAATCCGGCAAGTCATTACATGCAAACGCCAGTCCCTAAATTACATTGCTAGTTTTCACTTAGTTATATAACTCCCAATTTCGAGTGAATTGCTCATAAATACCTAGACCCAATCTGATCTTTTTAAAGTATAATTTTCATATTTGAACAATCTTAATTCTCTAGAATGACGGCTTTCTTCTTCTTTAGTCAGCGGTTACATTTAAGCTTAAAATTTACTGTGACTATCGGTAATGAGATATAAATCGGCGTTACACCTAACACCGTAGTTTCGCATGACAGTACGTGCCATAAAACTAACCAATCTTTATTGCTATGATAGACAGATCATCTCACATGACGTCACGCGCCTTTACACGAACATTGTTCTAAGTGGCATGCTATCCCACAAAGGAATTCCACACTTTTAATCCACAAGCATTCATTACTGTATGTGGTTATCCCTTTAATTAGAAAGTAATTAATGTTTCAGTGTATGGTATGGCATTCACGTCTTTGTAAACACGTTTATTTGAAGTCTGTTATTTTCTTTCTAATAGGGTAAACCATAGAAAGCCTAAAGGTCAATAAACAAGGCTGTAAAACTGTCTTACGGCAGGCTATTTTATGTATCTATACCATTGCCTACATTGTGCGTTGTTAAATAGTTATGAGATTTTGCCTTTGGATAAAAAGCTAAACCCCATTAGTTTAGCGTAAATTTGCTCATTTTTTTCAATGAAAACATTTCAGCCCAAGGTTCACAAGCTGCCGCTCTAACTACGCTTCAAGAACGAGAATTTCTTTAGTGATCTTTAAGACTTAACATAATAATAACATGTACAATAAAATGCATCACACTACACACTGAATCGTTGGTACACCTGGAAGATATAAACATGTATTCCCTTGGCGAATTTCGAATGTTGTTCAATATTCACTATACAATACAGTTGTAAAAGTGAATATTAGTTCTTGCTTTACGTAAAAGAAAGAGTCTAAGTTGCAATGATACTCTCCTGTGGATTAACAATGCTGAAGGCAAATAAAGGGATGATAATTGGCCGGGAAAAGAAATAATCAAGCCATGCGTAGCAGACCTCACTCTTTGCCATGAAGTATGATCACAGCCCTCGTTATCTTCATTTTTTCCCGTTGCTCGTAAATTGTGAGAAATGGTAAACAATTAATTGGCCATTACACCTTTACACAACAGACATTAATTAAATTCTCACATCACCCATTTAGTGAACATTGTTTTCTATTGAGCTGAAGAGTCTTTTGTACGAGACAAACCCACAATATCAGGACGTCTGGTACATTCTACAGTTATAAAGACTTATAAAGACAATCACAAACACCCAATCAAAATTTACAATAGCAGGTTGTCTAGCAAATTTCACAGTTTAATCACAAACAATCAATCAAGACTTTTTGAAAACAAATAATTTAAGCTGCAATGTTAAATATCCAATAATTCTATATTCTTGAATACAGAAACCATTATTTCATATTTCATCCCAAACTGACAGAAAACAACGTAGTCTAATCCGGTTAGTGCACATTCAGCAACCATTCTTAGTGTTGCTCAAAAAAGAGGATCTTAATAGAAACTGTTTTAGTGAAATCATGCAGATTTGTAATATAATTTCTGAAGGATGTAACACAAATTTTATCGGAATTTTACGATTTACGTTAACTGCTATTAAATTTAGGAAAACACTTGTCATGGCTCAGAAATTGCTTGAAAGAACATTTTTAACTTCGAGGTGCTAAAGTAGGCCAAAGTACACCACGTTGTGTTAGACTTCGGAAAACATTTTCATTGTAGTGCAGTTTCAGAAGAGGATGGGTACGTAAAGCCGATATTGACTTATATTGTGTCAAAACGAGTCAACCTAAGGTAGACATTTTCTTACAGATCAATACAGAAAGGTCATTATTTTCTTAAGAAGAAGAAGAAAAAAAGAAAAAAAGAAGAAGAGTACCAATAAGTGATAAATGCTAATGGAAAAAGTGTAGAAAGAAGAAATGAGTATCCTTTCGTAATCTTTAAAAAAGCGGGGCCATTTAAAGTGAGAAATTACTCTTTTGGTCTGCTTTAAAAGACCAAAGTAATTAACGGTTTTTCGCACATAAGAAAATCAAAGTCAGTTGTTTGTGTTTTACTGTTAAAACGTAATGGATTTTTTCACCATGCTTAAGATTGGATTCTGTTTTTTAAGAGAGTTGAATGATACGAGTCACGTTTGAGAAACAGCGTAAAGTGCTCAAGCGCCCCCAATGCCACCCAAATGGCAATCAGGAAATAAAACACTAACATTACCAGGCTTTCTTTCTCCTGTTTTGTGTTGTGTTCTCAGAAATAAAGAGGTAATTCAAAGTAAAACCAGACCATTTTCGCTACCGAGCAGCGAAAATTACACTTGGTGGCCACAAAAAATACAACTCTGAACTGAAAATTCAGAACCAACCATGAATCAGGAGGTCAAGGTCACCAAGATATCTCTTACATGTCGTCTTTTAGGTCCAAAGGGACGAAAATAAGCTATGTTCTAATCGGTTTCAAGATAATGGTCAACTTCCGGTTTTGGCATTGACCATGACCGAGCAGATCAAGGTCACCGAGATACGCTTTACATACCGACTTTTAAACCCTAACAGACGAAAATATCGTTGACGACTTTTGAGACAATTGCCCACTTCCGGTTTTGACATTGAACATGGCCGAGGAGATCAAGGTCACCGAAGTACTCTTTAGCAAATGGGAAAAACTGAATTGCGGCAGTCACCTTCACACACATGCTGGTAATTTCATTGTCAACAGTCGGACGATCAATATACCCATGCTGATATCATACCATGCCTCTTAAATGCGAAAACAAACTGTTTGTTTCTTGATTATGGGCCTCAATGGTAGAATTTCAATGTCCATTCTTGCATATAAAATGTTAATGAATGTCTAAAAAATTGAGCTGGACCAACTAAGCACGATACATTGTGCCTCTGCCAAATTTGGTTATCCTACCCCTAGCAGTCTCAGAGGAGTTCGCGTGACAAGGTTTTGGCGGGAAAAGGGAGTCAAACACTTTACCAAATCGTACGAAAGCAATAAACTAGGGGATTAAAAATCATCAAGTGTAATGAGAGAGTTGTTTTGATTCGGAACTATTAACAACAACATAGTATTTCAGTACTGAAGACACAGGCATATTTATTTCAGTTTTGCACATAAATGGAGCATTATTTGTCTTACACACAAAAAATGTCACAACATTCAAATTACTACTGACTGATGAATATTAAACCAAGTGTTGAATAAAGATCTTTTCTGATTTGCATTTGCATTAAATTGCATAAATACAATATATATTTTTCCTATCGCGATAGACGTATAATTTGAACATGCATATTTCATTTCAATCAATGTTGTTTAATTATTCAAGCTTAAACACAATGGTGTGATTCAAAATATACAGTGTTTTATAAATAAACTAGACCGTTTTCGCTACCGAGTAGCGAACATTACACTTGGGCCACAACAAAATACAAAACTGAGCAGGAACTAGGAGGTCAAGGTCACTAAGGTACGTCTTGCAAATCGCCTTTGAGGCCCCAAAAGTACCACACAAGCTCAAAATCATTATGTCTCTAACCGTTTCCGAGATAATGGTTTGGACCTTGACCATGACTGAGGAGGTCAAGGTCACCGCAGCACCTCTTGCATATGATCTTTTAGGCCCAAAATAACCTTAAAAGTTTTTCAGCTTGACCAGGACCGAGGTCAAGGTCATCGAGGTACCTGTTACATATGATCTTGTGGACAAAAGGGCTAAAAATAAGCTCAAAATCACTCTATCTCTAACCGCTTTCGAGATAACGTTCAAATTTCGGTTCCGGACTTTGACCATGAGCGATGAAGTCAAGGTCACCGATGTACCCCTTAAGCCCAACGTCACTCAATCGCTCTTTATCTAACCGTTTTCGAAATAATATATGTCGTGTTTTAGGGCAAAAAGGTCGAAATAAGCTAAAAATTGCTCTATCTCTATCAATTTTCGAAATAATGGCTTACTTTGACCATGGCGGAGGAGGTCAAGGTCACCGAGGCACCTATTGCATATCCTGTTTTAGGCCCAAAGGGTCGTTTATAACTCAAAATCCGCCATTCTCTAACCGTTTTCGAGATAATGGTTAACTTCGGTTTTTTCCTCTTGACCATGGCCGAGGAGGTCAAGGTCGCCGCGTTTCCTCTTACATATCGTCTTTTTGGCCCAACGGGTCGAAAATGAACTCAAAATCGCTCTGTCTGTAACCGTTTTCAAGATAATGATCATGGTACAAAATGCGGATTTTATGTCTCCTCATCCTCTATCAGGGAGTCATATTTTTCTATGTGAAATAGCTTAACCTAAAACAAAAACACAAACGATATATATATATATATATATATATATATATATATATATATATATATATATATATATATATATATATATATATATGTACCAACTATACATGCTACATTATGTCTCTGCCTAATTTGGTCGTACTAGTCCTAGCCGTCTCAGAGGAGTTCGCATGACAAGGTTTTGGCGAAAAAAGGAAACATACGGAAACACTTCACCGAGTCGTACGAAAGCAATAAACGAGGGAATTGAAAACCCCAAATTGCTATAATAACCCTTTTACTGCTGAATGTGGCAGGATAAAATGCCTTTTTGGAGCGTGTTAATATGGAATGCATGCCATAGTTGATTTTAGCGGAACATTTTGGATTCATATAAGAACATGCATTGGCCATGGGATATGCGCACACACACAAACATACGGACGGGCATAGTGTGCGTGCGCAAACACAAACATACGGACGGGAATGGGGTACACGCACACACAAGCATACGGACGGGAATGGGGTACGCGCACACACAAGCATACGGACGGGAATGGGGTACGCGCACACACAAGCATACGGACGGGAATGGGGTACGCGCACACACAAGCATACGGACGGGAATGGGGTACGCGTACACACAAGCATACGGACGGGAATGGGGTACGCGCACACACAAGCATACGGACGGGAATGGGGTACGCGCACACACAAGCATACGGACGGGAATGGGGTACGCGTACACACAAGCATACGGACGGGAATGGGGTACGCGCACACACAAGCATACGGACGGGAATGGGGCACGCGCACACACAAGCATACGGACGGGAATGGGGTACGCGCACACACAAGCATACGGACGGGAATGGGGTACGCACGCGCCCATGCATAGTGTACGCATGCACCCAAACTTATGGACGGGCATAGTGTGCCCGCACACACAAACATACGGACGGGCAATGGATGACAATTGTCGACCTACAGACTTTCTGATTGAGTTTGAAAATGTGAGTGCAAATAGCCAGTTGAAACAAGTGTTCATAACAAAACTGTCAATTCCGTTTTATTTATTTTCTCGATTTGGGTCCACTCCCCCCCCCCCCCCACCCCCCTCTTTATAGACGTTTATCAAATTTACTAGAAATTGTAACAGCGACGATCGGGATTGGTCTTATTTCCGGTTCAATGTTTATCCCTGGGCAGGGCAAAAAGTTTACTTTTCAGCTCGAGGTCCCGCGTGACCCCGACCTCTGAAACCAGGGGTCCCGAGATAAAGTGGTGGGGTCCCGACATTTTCGGGCAATAAAAAAAGTTAAATCCGATAAAATCAATTTTATTGCAACAAAAATAAACGCGATTAGTGATAACATGCAAATCCCAAAACTATTACTTCTAACAACAAAAAAGAAAGACTGGCTGATGCTACATTAAACAATAAAAAAATCAATCATTTTCGATCTTAGCGGTGATACTTAACAGTTGCAAGAGAACACCGTCTCTTTTCTGGGGACCCATAGGTCAAATTCCAGAGGTCCCGAGCCGATTATCAGGGGTCCCCGGGACCCCGGGACCCTCTGAACTTTATGCTCTGCTGGGAGTGGGGGGTGAGTCGGTGGGTGGGGTGGGGGAGGGGGGGTTGGGTCGTATGGACTCACCAGTTCCACGGATCCATAATGCTTCCGGCTGAAGACGCCTCTCCTTGCAGCAAGATCAGAGGCAGGCGAGCTGTGAATATTCAAACAAAACGCTACTATTATGTCGTGATCGTGACGTCATATTAAAAATATAATTAATCACTAGTATTCACATTATAAAAAAATCATTGTGTGTAAAATTATAACTCAAAATAATTACACTATCACCCTATTTTATAATATTTAAATGCCAGTGTCCGCAGTGTCACTTATATTCTCAAATAAGAATAAAGCGTAAATGGGCTATGTCAGTGACGCAGAAATTCCCCGGTGAGAAATATCTTCTCGACACCACAGCACTCATATTGGTCAGGGAAATAAAAGCTCTATAGTGTATGCATTCAGAAAGAAAGCCATTTCATGTGCCTTATGTGCTATCGTTTATATAAATTTTTCGTGGCAACACAGTCTCCGCGGTGAAATTAACCCAATTCACAGCTGCATAAAAACAGCAGTTTCAGCTGTATTCATGAGCTGCATATTTTGATGTAAAGAAAAAAATGAGGATAAATGAGTTTCATAACCCCGAAAAGTAAACGACCTTGTAAATGTGTATTTTTATCCCATAAGTCATTTGCATTAATTGCATTACCGAAGGTTGTTTATAACTGACAGGAAATTAGTAAAATAGGGTTTGCTCAGAGCAATACCAATACAGTTGCCTTGTGTAAAATACCGACAATACATTAAGGACAAAGCTCTGGAAATCACGCTGTCATGGAAAGCATTATTGTCTATGACGTCATTTAAATCACAATGCGGTCGTACATTATCATTTATCTGTCACAGCAATTTATTGAGGGAAGAATGAAAATGAGAGAAGGGTTTTGTTATAAATAATAACCAGTGATCGCGCCAATTAATCAACAGTGTTCATTTGAAAATACAGACAGCTCTCATATAATTAGTTCCCTATTGGTTAAGGCGCTAGAATCCAATAAGTGACATCTTCAGAATTTATTCTATTATTATTATTATCATTCTTTTTGAGCTATTTATTGGATACGAGACATTTTTCTATCACAGTGTTCGGATGTCCATGCTGACATTAGTTACTTGGCAATAAAGGTCTTATCTGATCGTATCTTTTCTTATCTAGCCAGTACAAAACCGAATGATTATGCACGTTGTTTCGTAGCCGAGATCTGTCGCTTATGAAGAAAGCTGGAAATCATTTGCTCAAATTCACATTCACACTCGCGTTCACACTCACATTCACCCTCAAATTTACATTTACACTCACATTCACACTCACACTCAAATTCATATTCACACTCACACTCACATTCACATTCACACTCACATCCACACTCACGTACACATTCACACGTACACTCAAATTCACATTCACACTCACATTCACACTCGCGTTCACACTCACATTCACACTCACATTCACATGACGAAAAGGAACGAACAAAACCTCTCCCTGCCAATCAAGTTTTTATTTCATTTTGTATTAAACAAACTTACTCAGTAACTGTTTTTCGTCTCTTAACCGTCACAGAATGATTAGGCAAAAACAAGAGAGTATATGGAGCATTACACAGGCTGAGTGATTTGCTTGTAAACACGAAACAGCTGTGTAATGTATCGCCTTTAACTCACAGCAAACCGGCGAGCGGGTATCGTAGATGGCATGCACTTGATATAATGATCGAGTTCTTTACCAACATTAATGAGGGGTCATGGTATATAAAAAGCATGAGATGCAACGCAATGTTTAGCTCTTCCAATGTCCCTCGAGCAACGTTTTCACAATTCAAAAAGATAGCAACTGTACACACGGCAATACGAGCAACTGTACATACTGTGTGCAATCGAGAACGATGATAGATACAGCTTTAAGAACATTACCATTTCCCATCAGAGTTCGTTAGAAAATATGGCCCTCAAACACAAATGCGAAACTAGAACCTTATTTCGCTAGCGAAATGTTAAACACTTGACAAAAATTAAAAACCAAAAATACTTCCTTCAATGGGTTATTTCTTGAATAATATATTGCAAACAACACAGCTTGAATACGTCTTATTAGCCGAGTAGTGTTTGGTTTTTGTTGGCTTAAGGTTTTATTGACTGAGCAGGCATACGCCGTGTTAGCTATTTGCGCAGTGAGAGCTCGCACAAAGCTCAGCAACTGTGTTCTGTGCTGTATGTTAAATGCACTGCATTTACTTGCAAAAATACACTATTTTCACATGGCGTTTTAACAAAAAAAAAACAAAAAAACGAATTCGAAGACGAAAGTAAAAAGTGACATGCACACGTTCAGATCAAGCTCTTCATAAGTCCCAAGTTTCATGGTCCTATAGGGCCCATAGTGTCAGAGAAGACACAAAAAAAAAAGAAATCGGAAAAACTGTCAAGAAGAAAAAAAGGACGAACGGCTGCTCGCACAAATTCATATAACTCTTGCAAGCCAGAGGCTTGTCAAGTGTTAATAAGGAATAGTTCAAGAGCATTACATGAAACTGCGCGAACTTTCCCTCAAGACTTACTTAGATAATGACTGATCATTTTAGAAGAAATCTACACCCATTACCATCGCCCACAAACACAGACGCCAAATGACGAAGAGTTGTAAGGAATGCTACGGAAACCTTGATTCTCACGGCGGAAAATTGTGACGAAAATATATTTTCAAAAACTACAGAGACAGAACCAAGATTAAGTCTTTAGTTTTGCAACCGTTTTGCCAAATTGTATAGCTTGCAACGTTTCGCGTTGGTGCCTGTGACAAAGCAAGAAATGCTCTTATGGACTGCACTTAAAAAGATTACTTTAATTCGGTGCAAAAATAGCACCGTTACTGGATTGTCGCGTGTAAATACAGAAATAAGTGTTCTATGCAAGATTTATAGCACGTCATTAATGACGTCACATCTTGTTTACGTGACTGATGATGCAATAAAGAAGAATGGCTTATACAGACTTAGCACTTTACTGTGATTCACTGCCTGAGTGTGAACGCTTTGGTTTTTCAGATAAAAGCTCAATGTTAAGTATTAACAATATCTCCCTCGCAACATTTAAAAAAACTGTGTAACATTTACGTTAAAAGCGATATTATAAGATACTACAGCACTTCCCGAATACGAGGACTACCCCGCAGTAACTGAAACTACCGAATTGTCTCATGTGAAAAAGTTTGCCCTGTGGTAACACTAACGCAGTTTACTGTAAAACATTTAAATGCAATAATTCTCCGATGTTCAACATGTTTTTTCCCCCACTGCGCTGTGCTCGTTTTACACCAAATAGCTATCGGCCAGTGCTTACGTCATCACCCCCCTTCCCCCTCATAAAAGAACGTCTGCCGAGATTGTGTAGTTCTTTGATAGCAATTGACCTATTGCTTATGTTATTATGAAAGCTGCCAATCTGTCTGTAGCAAATTAATTCTTCCTCGTCTATATTTGTTTAGGCCATGGGTGTAGTCTATAGTTATTATATGGGGAGGAATATCCCCTGATTTGCTGCTGCGTTACTCTTGCTGTATTATAGAAAAAAACGCTATTTTTCGCTTGTGCTCTGTCAGAATCGTAATAATAATTAGGGGACTGTCTCAAAAGCCCAGAGGACGAGTTTCCAAGTATATCAGTCTAAAAGGCAATTATTTCAAGGTATTTTTTGGTGATATTCTATAACCAGATAAAATCGCTCAGGCATGGATTCTTATGGCAAAAAAAAATGGCATTTGCAGAAAAGGTCTCAAAAAATACGTTTCCTCCGCTAAATAGCTGGATGTATGTATGGTTGATACAGCCCGCTTGAGCATTCTGACGACTGCTGCTTGTGACATGCCGGTATGAAATATATCAGTGGCTTACATGCCGATATGAAGCATACCACTGGCTTACATGCCGGTATGAAGCATACCAGTGGCTTACATGCCGGTATGAAGCATACCAGTGGCTTACATGCCGGTATGAAGCATACCAGTGGCTTACATGCCGGTATTAAGCATACCACTGGCTTACATGCCGGTATGAAGCATACCACTGGCTTACATGCCGGTATGAGGCATACCACTGGCTTACATGCCGGTATGAAGCATTCCACTGGCTTACGTGACGGTATGAAACATATCGGTTTCTTATATGCCGGTATGAAGCATACCACTGGCTTACATGCCGGTATGAAGCATTCCACTGGTTACATGCCGGTATGAAACATATCGGTTTCTTATATGCCGGTATGAAGCATACCACTGGCTTACATGCCGGTATGAAGCATTCCACTGGCTTACATGACGGTATGAAACATATCGGTTTCTTATATGCCGGTATGAAGCATACCAGTTGCTTACATGCCGGTATGAAGCATACCACTGGCTTACATGACGGTATGAAACATATCGGTTTCTTATATGCCGGAATGAAGCATACCAGTGGCTTACATGCCGGTATGAAGCATACCACTGGCTTACATGCCGGTATGAAGCATACCACTGGCTTACATGCCGGTATGAAGCATACCACTGGCTTACATGACGGTATGAAACATATCGGTTTCTTATATGCCGGTATGAAGCATACCAGTGGCTTACATGCCGGTATGAAGCATACCAGTGGCTTACATGCCGGTATGAAGCATACCACTGGCTTACATGACGGTATGAAACATATCGGTTTCTTATATGCCGGTATGAAGCACACCAGTTGCTTGTCGTCTTTCACTTTAACTGAGCATTGGCATTTTAGCGGGATTTTTCTTCAAAGTGTTTTCTTGCAACTGATTTTGCGCTTACTTGGACCTTAAATACGCGTGCTTTAAAAGAGTCAAAATCACGTGACCATCCGACCATTTTGGCAAAGATTGTTGATATAAAACAGCTGACCTCTGAGGAGATCTCTCTGTCATGTATAAACGAATGAGTATTTTAAAAAGTAGTTCATTCAATTTTATATGTACCATTTTTTCCGGAATCCCCAAGGAATCAGAATAGAAAAAAAGCTGTTACATCCAACAGACCGAACCGCCGCAGGAGTTATGGGCAGAATAATGGACAGAGTAATGTAATAAAAGCGATGGAGCACACATGATTAAATTAAAATCCAAATATATGGCCTGCCAATCAAGTTATCTCGTTCGGAAGTCTCTACGATCACACAGTTATTTTATTTTACTCTAGTTTTGAGAAGGAGGTTGTCAATACGAACGCCATCGATCCCGTTTGATCCCGTTTGAATTGTTCCTCAAAAATTCTCTTGAATTCTACATCAGGCGCCAATGAGATCCTCGACATGATATACCGCAGGTGTGCGACAAAATGTGCTGCGACAAAACGTGCTGCGACAAAACGTGCTGCACCAATAGGCACGATGACAAAACGTGTTGTGACAAAATGTGCTTTGATAATAGGCACGATGACCAAACATGCTGTGAAATAAGCCGCTGAGACATAAGAAATGGCGACAAAACGTGCTGCGACATTAGGTGTGGTGACAAAACGTGCTGTGACATCAGGTAAGGTGGTGAAACGTGCTGCGACATTAACTACGGTGACAAAACGTGCTGTGACATTAAGCATGATTGCACTACGTTTTGTAGTCGTGCTTTCTGTCGAAAATGTACTGAAAACGGTTTTCTAACAACAGATATATGCATCTATCGGCTTTAATAGTCCAAAAAAATCCAAATAGAGAGGGGAGGGACATAGGTACTTATAGAAAACCTGATTAGCGTGTGCGGCGAGTGGATAATGAAATATGGAAAAAAATCGTTGTATTTGAAGCAACAGCGGAAAGATCACCAAATTGCTATTTTTGTTTTAGAAAACATCGCAGTTGTGAGTAAAAAAAGGGCCTTTCCTCTCCCACCCGAGCCATGCTAAGGGTAGCCCCTCCGAGCCATGCTGAGGGTAGCCCATCCGAGCCATGCTGATGATAGCCCATCCGTGCCATGCTGAGGGTAGCCCCTCCGAGCCATGCTGAGGGTAGCCCTTACGAGCCATACTGAGGGTAGCCCCTCCGAGCCATGCTGAGGGTAGCCCCTCCGAGCCATGCTGAGGGTAGCCCATCCGAGCCATGCTGATGATAGCCCCTCCGAGCCAAGCTGAGGGTAGCCCCTCCGAGCCATGCTGAGGGTAGCCCTTACGAGCCATACTGAGGGTAGCCCCTCCGAGCCATGCTGAGGGTAGCCCATCCGAGCCATGCTGATGATAGCCCCTCCGAGCCATGCTGAGGGTAGCCCTTACGAGCCATACTGAGGGTAGCCCCTCCGAGCCATGCTGAGGGTAGCCCCTCCGAGCCATGCTGAGGGTAGCCCATCCGAGCCATGCTGATGATAGCCCCTCCGAGCCATGCTGAGGGTAGCCCCTCCGAGCCATGCTGAGGGTAGCCCTTACGAGCCATACTGAGGGTAGCCCCTCCGAGCCATGCTGAGGGTAGCCCCTCCGAGCCATGCTGAGGGTAGCCCATCCGTGCCATGCTGAGGATAGCCCCTCCGCGCCATGCTGAGGATAGCCCATCCGTGCCATGCTGAGGGTAGCCCCTCCGAGCCATGCTGAGGGTAGCCCATCCGAGCCATGCTGATGATAGCCCATCCGAGCCATGCTGAGGGTAGCCCCTCCGAGCCATGCTGAGGGTAGCCCCTCCGAGCCATGCTGAGGGTAGCCCATCCGTGCCATGCTGAGGATAGCCCCTCCGCGCCATGCTGAGGATAGCCGTCCGAGCCATACTAAGGGCAGCCCATCCGTGCCATGCTGAGGATAGCCCATCCGAGCCATACTGCGGGTAGCCCATCCGAGCCATGCTGAGGATAGCCGTCCGAGCCATACTAAGGGCAGCCCATCCGTGCCATGCTGAGGATAGCCCATCCGAGCCATGCTGCGGGTAGCCCCTCCGAGCCATGCTGAGGATAGCCGTCCGAGCCATACTAAGGGCAGCCCATCCGAGCCATGCTGAGGGTAGTCCCTCCGATCCATGCTGAGGGTAGCCCATCCGTGCCATGCTGAGGATAGCCCCTCCGCGCCATGCTGAGGATAGCCGTCCGAGCCATACTAAGGGCAGCCCATCCGAGCCATGCTGAGGGTAGTCCCTCCGATCCATGCTGAGGATAGCCTCTCCGAACTATATTAAGGGTAGCCCATCCCAGCCATGCTAAGACTAGCCCCTCCGAGCCATGCTGAGGGTAGCCCCTCCGAGCCATGCTAAGACTAGCCCCTCCGAGCCATGCTAAGACTAGCCCCTCCGAGCCATGCTGAGGATAGCCCCTCCGAGCCATGCTGAGGATAGCCCCTCCGAGCCAAGCTGAGGATAGCCCATCAGAGCCATGCTGAGGATAGCCCCTCCGAGCCATGCTGAGGGTAGCCCCTCCGAGCCATGCTAAGACTAGCCCCTCCGAGCCATGCTAAGACTAGCCCCTCCGAGCCATGCTGAGGATAGCCCCTCCGAGCCAAGCTGAGGATAGCCCATCAGAGCCATGCTGAGGATAGCCCCTCCGAGCCAAGCTGAGGATAGCCCATCAGAGCCATGCTAAGACTAGCCCCTCCGAGCCATGCTGAGGATAGCCCCTCCGAGCCATGCTAAGACTAGCCCCTCCGAGCCATTCTAAGGATAGCCCCATCTCCCTATCAAAATGTTCAGTAGTTGTTACAGGAAGACGCTAGGACACGGATAAGTGGGCTAATTGTTTATCACTTTGGTGTTCCATTCTCCTTGGGTACTAATTTAGCTGCTCTGTTATCACCCGTTCTTGGTACATCCAGTCCCCGTACGGAGTGCAAACAAGGAACCTTGCTTTCAAATTAACTTCAAGAATAAAGACTTGACAATTCGGCGAGACACATTCTCGTGTAAGAAAACTCTATTACAAGCATCGCTTGATGAGTAAACCCAATTGATAACGGACATCTAAGAGGGTGGGTTTTATTTTGCCTTTGTTCAGATAACGCTGTGGTTTTTTTTTTTTTTTTTTTTTTTTTTTTTTTGCTATTGAATGTAGTGAATGACGCTAAGTAAACTTGACTGAGTTCTTATAACGGCTCCCAAACGAGGAAGAACCATTTCTGGATAATTCCAAATAAAAGGTTTTCACAAATTGCTCAGTTCCTCACTTTTTAGAGGATTTTTAGACTCTAACTTAATACCACAAAATATGTCTGCGAATTCTAGAGACTAAGTAGGGTCTGTACTTATTTTCAGTCTTTCATTTATTTTTTATTGGTATTTGCATATTTTTCAGACTTGGCCTCTTCTTTACAGAAAAACTTAAAAATAAATCAATAACTTTGGAGTCTATAAATAGGTGCACAAACCATGTAGCCCTTAAAATTCCTCGAAAACACACGATCAAACGCAGGTTTTCAAATGCAGTCAATGTTTCGAGGCATATAAATATAAACAAGTACGTCAGTAAAAGTTACTAAGTCCCCCGCAGGCGTGCAATCATAAGATTTCAAGACATTTCGAGGTCTGACTAAGTACCCTGGTCGCTTGCAATCATAGGAAATGAATTTTCAACGAAGTCTGTGTTCCCAATTTTTCGTCCGACGCTGAAATCGATACCAGGTGCACAACTACAACCCTTATTCTATGCATGTACAAGGTTTAAATGAAACCCCTCCAGTAGTTCTTGAGATCTGTCGCGGAAACGACACCCTATGCCAAATGTTGACGGACAGACGGACGGACGGACGGACGGACCTGAATTGCAACTGTCTTTTTGGGGAGGGACGGTGGGGTGGGGGGTGGGGGTAGGGGTGGGGGGTGGGGGTAAGGGTAAGGGGGAGTGGGGAATTGTTCTGCGAGGAGAAAGGAGTTGGATATGTTGCTGGGGAAGGATTGAGAACGCCCAGTCATTACCCTCAAATATATGAACACTCTTTTTATTTTTTTTTTCTAAAAACTAAATAGTAGTACAAATGTTGGCTTTGAATCTTCGAAAAATTAAAGAGTATAAAACGCAGGAGGAAAAACCACGGCGAAAACATTTTGCTTTCTGTGGACGCATTGTGTAGAAAGGGTTCTTGTACACCAGGAGTCTGTAAACCTTTTCTCAATTCTATGTCATCGGTCAGCACTCAAAAGCCAACTTTCTACGCGAAGTATGTCGTATTCAAAGTACAGGCTCGATTAGAAAAAGGGTCTGTTGCTTTCAGGCAATTCAAAGAGTAGGTCCAATTTGGGAAAAAAATGTCTGAGATACGCGAGGTTTTGGAAGCAAAATCCCCGAGCAAGACCATGACAGGATGAACAAAAAACGCACATCCTTTTGTGAAACATTTACAAAGTGGTATCACTCCATCAGGTGCAACGCACTGAAAGACTATAAGCTGGAATGGTATAAGCCCGTAAGACTCAGATATAATCCGATGAGACTGAGGTATAAGCCCGTAAGACTCAGGTATAAACCGGTGAGATTGAGGTATAAGCCCGTAAGAATCAGGTATAAGCTGTGAAACTGAGGAAAAGCCAGTAAGACTCAGGTATAAGCGAGTAAAACTAAAGTATAACCCGGTGAGACTGAGGTATAAGCCAGTAAAACTCAGGTATAACCCCGTGAGACTGAGGTATAAGCCTGTAAGACTCAGGTTTAAGCTGTGAAACTGAGGAAAAGCCGGTAAGACTCAGGTATATAAGCCTTTGGAACCGAAGCATAAGCTGGTCAGGCTGAGGTATAAGCCGATAAGGCTCGGGAATAAACCGGAACGACCTCTCGTTACGTCCCTCCCTCCCCCCACCCCCCCCCCCCCCCTTCGCCAAGAGAATGTCAGATAGCTCATTCTCCAGGCTGAAGCGCTGAGGAGAATATAGATCAACTTGACTGCACTTCCGGTAAAAGTAAAATCAACCAAACGTTTTTAGCAGATTTGATTTGCTTCACTTAGCTATAAATAGCGACAAATTCCGCTTCGTGTGCATATTTGTTCTGTAACCGAATATGACCAGACAAACACGATTAGTGCCATCCGCCAGCCAGCAGTTCTGTCTGATCCAGCAAATAAAACCCTAATCCTTAATGACTTCTCAAGGATGCGAATACTGATTTCTTTGATGATCCTGTTCCACGGACTGAGCGAAATTCACTGACGAAAGTTTCACTTTAGGTCAAGGTTAAAAGATAAAGACGATGTGTTCTATTGTCATAAAATACCGAGTTGCGTAGCCTGAATCAGACACCATTCTGATAACGGGTTGCAAATTAGAGTCATAGATTCATGGATTCATAACTTTAAAAAACATGCCAAAGACAATGAAATAAGGAAGGAGGTCTTTTGAAAGGCAATCAAAGTACCGGCAATCCACGTGTCGTGGGAGAGAGAGAGAGAGAGAGAGAGAGAGAGAGAGAGAGAGAGAGAGAGAGAGAGGCAGCGTGACAGGTGCGAGAGACCGGATGGGCAGCGTTAGAGCGTGACCGGAAACAAGGAGAATGCGCAAACACCGAAATTTTGTTGTTGTTTTTTTTTCGGCGCGAAACGCGATGATTTTCAGTCGTTCAGGTTTAACGTCCATTAAGGTGTTACAGCACTGTGGTATTTGGAGCTACGTTCGACAGGAAGACTACACAAGAAGACGCCGGGAATGTGGAACTGCATCAGCCCTGAATATGATCCTTTAGCCTGTATTTTGTCAATTTTAACCCATCAGAAACGAATCGTTGCGCCAGAGACAAGTCTACATCTACATACAAAAGTCTGCATTTGGTAAGTTTACCTCTAACTCTACAAGTTCACTTGTCCACTAAGTCAGCAGGTCTAGCTTTAAGTCTACCTCTTTTTACTTCCATTCTCATGTCAGTGTCTCTGACCCAAATATCTCTGGCCCAAATGTCTTGACATCGTTAGAAACATTTTCATTTGATCTGAGATGAGTATTTAGGTCAGAAGTTAAGTTGAGAATACAATTTGTAAACACAGCAGAATCCTGTGTGCATGGGTACGCTATACACACACACACACACACACACACACACACACACACACACACACACACACACACACACACACACACAATACCATGCAATTCATGACTCAATGCTCTAGCATAATCAAGTTGACAGGAAAAAATAGGAAAAGCAAAGGTCAGGAATGATTTTATTCCACTCAGGTACACTGGCTTAATCTTATATTCACACCCTTCATTCGGAACTCGACATTTTTCCAACATGATGTCCCGGGAGAGCGTTCACAGTCCGCCATCTTTCCCTGCTATTCTCATGTTAATTAGAACTTTAAACAAACGTCCAGAAGAACCTTTTGTTCGCTGAACTCAAATGCCACAGTTAACATGGTGCAGACAAAACACACCGGATGTGTGTCGTAAAATAGCAAATGCAGACATGACTTAGTCATCAGGACTCTCGTCTTGCTGCCATTTTCATACGACACGTCTTTGTTCTTTTGAAGGAAACTGAGGTCAACCTTTTAGGTTCATTCCCTTAATCCATAACTCACTGTCGCCGCAAAAAGAGGGTGAGCGTCTACACTGAAAAACAGCCCGTGGACGACAGTAACGATATATTACTTGTCAGAGGCCATTGGTACACCTCATTCGTCGCGCAGCAGGTTGTCAAAAGAAAGAGCTCCTCGATTGTCTAACGACATCGCAAAAAGTGCTCACAGCTAAAGAAAAAGCAGATAAAAGGCGTAACGAGGTTGTTAACGGGGTCTTTTACAAAGCGATAAAAGGGTCTTTCATTTTCTGGAATGGATTCAGGAAAGATACGGAGGGATAGAGAGAAGGGGCAGGGTGAGTGAGTGGGTAAGTGAGTGAGTGTATGACTGAGTGAGTGACTGTGTGAGTGAGTGAGTTAGAGCGTGAGTGAGTAAGTGAATAAGTAAGTGAGTGAGTGTATGAGTGAGCGAGTGAGTGTATGAATGAGTGAGTGAGTGCATGAGTGAGTGAGAGATTGGGTGAGTGAGTGAGTGAGTGAGTGTATGACTGAGTGCATGAGTGTATGAGTGATTAAGTGAGTGAGTGATGGAGTGAGTGAGGGAGTATGTGACTGAGTGAGTGAGTGTATGAGTGAGTGAGTGAGTGTATGAGTGAGTGAGTGTATGAGTGAGCGAGTGAGTGTATGAGTGAGCGAGTGAGTGTATGAGTGAGTGAGTGAGTGAGTGCATAAGTGAGTGAGAGATTGGGTGAGTGAGTGAGTGAGTGAGTGAGTGTATGACTGAGTGCGTGAGTGTATGAGTGACTAAATGAGTGAGTGAGGGAATATGTGACTGAGTGAGTGAGTGTATGAGTGAGTGAGTGAGTGAGTGAGTGTATGAGTGAGTGAGTGTATGACTAGTGAGTGAGTGTATGAGTGACTGAGTGAGTGAGTTAGCGAGAGATTGAGTGAGTGAGTGAGTGAGCGAGTGAGTGAGCGAGGAAGTGAGTGAGGGAGTGAAAGAGTGAGTGAGGGAGTGCGCGAGTGTGTGAGTAGCGGCGTGAATGGGCAGGAAGAGTGAGAGAAGGGATGAGATAGTGAGGATGACAAAGGGAGAGTGATGGAGAGAAACGTGTTTGAGTGATGGGAAGACAGTGAGTGAGAGAGATTGGAGGAGGAGAGAGAGAGAGAGAGAGAGAGAGAGAGAGAGAGAGAGAGAGAGAGAGAAGGATGAGCGTTCCGTGTGATCTCTATAGAGATGCCACACACCACTACTTCACACAGGTGCGATGTCTCCTTTCACATGCCATAAAGGAACCAGCAAAACGTGTGCAGATGCAATTGGATTTAGGAGCAAGTCATTAAAGGGGCAAGAAAGAAAACTTTAAAGCAAATAACTGACCTCGCCCTTTTTGTGATGGACAGGTACGAGTAAGGAAGCGGGCGATTTATCCATACAACAAGGAGTAGAACCGGACAATTTATTCACACCGCCAGGGGTAAAACCGGACAATTTATACATAGCACAAGGGGTAAAACCGGACTATTTATTCATACTACAAGGGGTAGAACTGGACAATTTATCAAGCCAATTTGTCCATTCCCATCAATAAGGAACCTGGAATCTGGACCGGAAAGGAGGACAATCCAGATCAATTTGTATCAATATCAGTAAAGAAACATGGCAGTTGTCCACAGTTAGAACAGCGAAAGACCTGTTCTAGTTATTTGGACAGGACGCCAAAAAAGTTTCTGCAGGCTTCTGTATTGCGCCTTGGCATAAAGTTTTCGCTTTGGCTTCAGCTGTTGTCTTTCACGAACCACCGCATCTCGGTGAGACCCGAACGTCGTGTATTACCACTTAAAACTTTATTCAGAAATATATTCGAATATTTTTCCACTAGTTATTTAGAAGCTAGTGCAATTTTTCGTACCCAAAATACATCGCGTGGCCGACAATGGACCACACAATCTATCTGAAATCTCTTGTGATTGGAAGTACATGGGCTTGCCCTTCCCTTACGTACGTGATTTCTAAATAAAACATTGTTGAATGCGGCAGGATTCTCCAATAACTGTCACAAGACAGAGGTTAATGGAAAAGCTTAATCATTTGCTGACTGTGTTTGCATCGCCAAAAATATGGCAAATATCGCTCCCCTGTACCGCTGTGTTTTGTCTTGGTCTTGAGAATAAATAGAGAAGATCTAAAATAAGCACTTACTTAAAATAAGGCGCTTTTATCTTATGAGATGGTTATCAATATTTATACTGTAGTGCATATATATATATATATATATATATGTGTGTGTGTGTGTGTGTGTGTGTGTGTGTGTGTGTGTGTGCGTGTGTGTGTCTGTATGTGTGTGCGTGTATGTGTGTGGTTTCTTTTCATCACGTTCAGTCCACCAACAGGAGCTCGTTCAACGACACGTTGCCATGGGAGTGCGACGGGGAGGGGTGGAGGGAGGGGGGGGTGGGGGAGGGGATGATAGCGGGTGGTCACCGTTAATTGGGTGTTCCTTTGTTAATTATTCGCAACGAGAGCGTCGGGGGGGGGGGGGGAGGCTGTGAGTGGTTCCAAACACATACCACAGTTTGTCGCCGTTTCGAAACACCTTTAAAGCGGCGATAATAGAACGTTAGCAACAGCCAACAGCGTTAGCAACAGCAAACAGCAGATGAGATTTGTGACACTGGCAAGTGCCTGGTAATGAGTAAAAAGGTTGAAAAGTTAGCAGCAATGAAACTGGCTAAACCAAGTAACATTTTTATGCCTTGACAGGTGTCTAACAGAACGAGTTATGCATAAAAATAACGTTAATTCAGTTAAGACATCATTAATAAGGCTGCGTCAAGCCCAATGATCAGGGAAAGCGGAAAAAGCCGACTACCATCCGGAAATTAGCGAACGACGGAAGCAGCACAATCTAAACCACATTAATGCAATTTGCTTACATTATGGGGAGGAACCCAAGAAACGATATCAGTTTGAAAGACGATCACTTCTCTTCAGAGCAGCATTGGGGGTGGGGGAGGGGGGAGGGAGATGGAGGGAGGAGGGAGGAAGGGGGCGTCAAGTTTAATACACCAAAGCAGTTTCGGAAAATCCAGTTTAGCTGAGCTTCTGTAAATTATTTGTACTTATTTATTTGTAATTTTTGGGACACGATGGCCGGGATAGAGGGTGTGGGGGAGGGAGAGAGGGGGAGGGAAGTAGGTTGAGAATCACCCCGCCCCCTCGACGATCCACTACTCCGGGTCAGATAAATAAACGTATCTCACCTCACACACCGGCGTCGAAAGTTATGGTAAAATGTTTCATAGCCATTTTCGTCACTCCGGCTTTTTAATAAGTTGCCATGCGCGTGCGCGTGCGCGCTCTGACACCTCGCGCCCGCGTGCTGGCATTTGCTTGGTTCGCTGTGTCTACATTTACTGATTGCACATTTCGATTTTTTACCAAACGACAATGAAACCGATTTGGATCGAAATCGATGTCCCATTATTGTATTCATCTTTTTTAAAATGTTATTTTTTTTTTTTAACAATTTCCAATTATTCACGCAAAACTGCAAACTTGAAGAAGTTTTGTTTACGCGTGCATTAGCCAATGAAAGTGCAGCACTGAAATCGAAATTTTAGCACTAATATATCCCATGGCATCGACACTTATGTGTTAATTCACAGTTAATCACGTTCAAGCGAGAACTCATGCATCCGTTGCTTAGCAGTATCCGAGATTTCTGTGCCCAGCTGGGCCTGCACAACATAACCCCACTGATTTCAAACCAAAACCTTTCAACGAGCTAGATCATTTCCCCATGTTATAGTTTCCCAACTGATAATGCCATGGAGCTCATAAGTTGGAACATCTCGGCACTCTCAACTGACGTCACCAACAAGCCATCAACACAGTTCGTAGCAATATCAAATTGAATTTAATCTGCTTGCTGCACGTTCGCTTTCTGGAACACTTGACGTGAAATACCAACGGATGTCCCTCACTTTGTGCAACTTAGGATTTTATGTGCTTCCCATCTTTTTTTGCTGTTCCCTTTAGCGTGTGTTCAAATGAAAGCCTATTATTTAAGTGATTCCTGCATGGGGGTAGTTTTTTTTATTTTGGTGCAGTTACTATGAAGCTTTTATGCAGTTTCAATACAATTTTTGCATAATGAGTACAATTACTACTTCGTGTTGTTCTCCTGTGGAGTGAATGTAGATTCTCACATAGATTACACTCCTGTCATGACAACCGTGTGTGTTTGTCATAGGCACAGCGTGCTTGCTCAGAAGTGCGGGAGGGCGGGGGGGGGGGGGGGAGAGGAGGAAGAGGAAAGCGGGAGGTGGGGTGGGGGGGAGGTAATAGTCACATGCCGCTTACTTGTATACAATCTTCTCTGGCCCCAGCGCAAGGAAGCGGCTCTATATTTCCGTGACAAATGACTGCCGTCAAATGATGTGATTTCTCCTCATCGGCTGTCGATATTTGTAAAACGACTACTCCAGTACATCAACCCAATTACATGTTTCACTTGCCTTTTTTTATATCAGTTTTCTTGCCTTAATAGGACCCTTGGGTTCTTTTATCGCACAAGCTCTTGTTGGTGAAGTGTCCCTTTTTACACAGCATCACAAAAACATACAACTGGACTCACAGAAATAGCACCGTCAGTGGGACTGAAGTCAAGTGGTTCGATTTTCTGGGATGGTCCTATATGTGGGACTGTCCTATTTGTGGGGTTCTGTACAACAGATGGCACCTAAAGCAAGAGGTGGCAGCTTGAGAGGCGGCTTCATTTGCGGGGTGGTGCTATTTGTGGGATGGTCCTATATGCGGGATGGTCCTGTTTGCGGGATGGTCATATTTGTGGGATGGTCCTGTTTGCGGGATGGTCATATTTGTGGGATGGTCCTGTTTGCGAGATGGTCCTATTTGTGGGGTTCTGTACAACAGATGGCACCTAAAGCAAGAGGTTCTTAAAAAGTGGTGCCATCTTTGTGGGGCGGTTTCACTTGTGGGGTGGTCCCATTGGCGGGGTTCTTCGCAATGGATGGCACCTAAAGCAAGAGGTGGCAGCTTGAGAGGCGGCCTCATTTGCGGGATGTTCCTTTTTTGCTGTGGTTAGCCATCATTCTTTCAAAAACAATACCAACATATCAAATAACACATGTGAGCAATATAAGGCCCTCAACCCCCCCCCCCCCCCCACTGCCCCTCCTCCTCGTTTTTTTTTTCTTTGACACCCATGGCCACACCTATGAACCTATGTGCCCCCGGGGGGTGGGGGAGGGGGTAGGGGGTAGGAGAGAGTGTCGTCGATCGGTTTAGAACTTAGGCTCCACAGCTGCAACTTAGAACTTGGACTCACAATTTAAAATCTAACGAAACAACCATAATATAGCAGTACAGTGTATATTCGATAAGCTTACCTCCATTTCCGATAATTGCAAGCATTCTATGACATGAACAATGTACGCAAAACCCCGTGACTCCGAATTCTGTATATTTTCATTTGACAATATGGGCATTTGATTATCTTGAATATTTATCACTGAATTAAGTTATCGAATAACTTCGGCTTTTGGCGACTTGGGTTTGTTTCTTATTATTATTATTATTATTATTATTATTATTATTATTATTATTATTATAATTATTATTGTTATTATTATTATTATTATTATTATTATTATTATTATTATTATTATTATTATTTCTATTTCTTTTTCTATTTTTATTATTATTATTAAGACCGATCCCTACATGAGAATGCTTTTCCACAGAACAGCCTTGGCCTTCCATTATGAAGAATTCCATAATAGCACCCCCACCCCCACCCCACCCCCCCCCCTTCTTCCCATGCATGAGAATACTGAGAAGTACCACTACTTTCCACAGATCCGCTTTCGTGTCCTGCCATTGTGAAGAATTCCATAATGGCACCATCCAGCCATCGGCCCCCCCCCATCCAGCCATCCCCATCCAGCCATCACCTTCCTCATCCAGCCATCGCCCCCCCCCCTATCCAGCCATCACCCTCCCATCCAGCCATCGCCCCCCCCCATCCAGCCATCGCCCCCCATCCAGCCATCACCCTCCCATCCAGCCATCGCCCGCCCATCCAGCCATCGCCCCCCCCCCCCCCATCCAGCCATCGCCTCCCAATCCAGCCATCAACCCATCCAGCCATCGCCCTCCCCCCCATCCAGCCATCGCCCCCCATCCAGCCATCGCCCCCCATCCAGCCATCGCCCCTCCCCCATCCAGCCATCGCGATCACTTCAGTCCAGTCATACAGTTATATTTCCGGGCTCTACTGCTAATTAATAATAAAATCACAGGAAATCCGAGAAATGGGGATCCTGTCTTTCTGTCGGAATTTTCATATTTCCGGGTTGCTTAAAATGGGAATCAATTTTAACGGACGAGAAGAAAGGTGGATCTGTTTGGCTTATTATTCGCTATGGTAGAACCAGGAATCTGCTCTGTCTGATTCCGTAATCAGGATCTCATACGGAACAAATCATGACAGATATCAAAGATCGCATAGCCTTCCAGAAACAAAGCGACAGGTGAAAGGCATCAATTATATGCCCACAATTCACTTATATTGGTTTAAAATGAATCTTTGAGAGTTTTTTTATTGATTTTAATCAAGTCAAGTTTTATTTTTATCCCTGAAAAATGCCATAAATTTTTATCTATTTTTTATAAATTTATATTATTAAATAGTTTTAAAAATGTCACATGTATTTATTCTTCGAGACCAGGTACGACAGGTACGACAAGTACGACAGGTACAACAGGTACGGTATTGAAGTGAGTACGTAGAAAGTTCACGTCTTATTGCCAGCCAGTGACTGCGTAGGACTGGGGAAAGTTAGCGCTTTGTGGTATGTAAGTCGATAAGTAAAATGGAAAATTAAATTCTCTTGGCAATCGGCACCCTTTCATTGGTTAACTCGCTTTATTTATCGATCACAAAGGCTTTTGATAAATCACAGTAACTAATTTTTCTCATTTCTACACAACCATTGGCTCACACTTAGGTTTCTATCTTCTCACGCTGTTCTAATGTTTCTGAGGGCAGTCCTCTGTTCATTCCTTCTGTCCATTCGTGTGAATTTGTTCCTCATTTGGCTTCATAACGTGCTCTTACACTGCTTCGCGCAAATCTGGAACATCTTATACGAGGACATTTGGGTGTCTTGAATGAGGGCGACTGAGTTCACTCGGCCAGTTATGAATCTAGACAATTTTCGCTTGGCGTGTGCGACCATATATTATATGCCATATGTTCTACAGCAGATATATTTTATTTAAATTACTATGCCAATAAATAAAAGACTGAATTAGTAATATCAGTGACTCAATTTTTTACATCAAAAATTAATTAAGGATATCAATAAAACAAACCATTTATTATCATAGCAATAAATTATTATTTTGATGCCCAATACTGAATAACTGATATCAACATTTGAACAGGGTCATAAGGCTGAATTTCTGATATCAAAAACATCCAAAAATAATTTATTACTGTCACTAAAACAACTTTTGATATTAAAAAATCTGAAAGTGATGTCAGATACACAATTAGTGATATAAAAAATTATATTATGACATTGGTAATCAAATTCCAATATGTAATTAATTTTTATATCACTATTTAAATTTCAGATGTCACTTATTTAATTTTTAATATCAAGAATTATTTATCTATACGAAAATAAAGGAATGAAATTGAAATCAGCAATCCACTGAAGCCGATATTGTTTACGTATTTAGCAAAAGAATGGGACGACATACAGTAAAACCTGCCTACACCGAACAACGCAGGGACTGGCGGATTTTGTCCGGTATATAGAGATGTCCGGTATTTCAGGGGTCATGTAAACAAATGGGGAAAACGGGACGGAGAATTCTTGTCCGGTATTGGCAGTTGTCCGGCATTTCAGGGTTTGTCCAGAATGAGGTTTTACTGTAGTGACATGTTAAGCAGAGGCCAGCAAGAAAAACAGTCTAGTTTCTCCTCGCTTCTTAGATGACGTTTGCAGACCAGTTGATTTTATTTTTTTATCTGCGTTTTAGTGACCTGGCCAGGGAATGAGAAATAACGTTGTTGTTTTTTTCTTCGTCATAATGCCACATGCATTTTAAAAATAAACATCTCATTCACGTTGACGATAACTTTTCTAACGTTAATTATATGTTTATTCTTCCCCTTTCTCTAACTTAAGCTAAATTACAAACCTTTTATTTACCAACTCCATGAATACCCGAGGCTTCGATGTCCACAGGGGCCGATTTATTCGTGGGCGAGCGGCCAAGTCTATGGACGCACAAGCCGAAAGTGAAATCCGTTTGGGACAGTCCAGTTTGGTGGGAGAAGAGCATGCGCTCTTGCTGTATCTCGCGAGAACCTGTCAGGGTAATTCGCATTTTGCTTAGCAATGTGCCCTGTGTCTGTATATGTGTTTTCTTTGTTTCTTTTTTCTTTTACTGAAATATTTACAGTTTTAAAAGCTTTTTTTTTTTTTGTAAGTACTGAAAAATCCAAAATATACGCTTTTTCACTCGTTGCTTTTTTTGTGTATTTTTTTAGCTTAATATGTTGCTTTGATACACCTCAGGGGTTGTAAAATTCATTAAAAAACACGTGTAGTCAAGTAGTCAATGAGGCACTGACAGGTGACTATCTTACTTGACAGGCATGGGTTTTCTTTGTCATCCAGTCCGCAGACCCGCCCAGACTCATCGCTAGGCTCATGTTAAGTACGGAAACAGCCGAAACCAACGCCGAAGTCGCGTCCAATGATTCTTCGTCAACTTTGTCTTTGCACGAAGTCATGATTAGAATTAGGTCACTAATTTTATCATGTGTTGACAATTTTACCAACACTGGGCAACAATGGCGTTTTTAGAGTCCGTCTAACGATTATCCGTGTTTAATTTTCCAATTGCAAGTTTCAAATCCTTTTTATAATTTGTTTATCACATAGTGTATTTAAAACCATACAGAGAAAAATTGACCAGTGAGTCGTTATTTATTTATTTTTTATTGTTTAATTATTTAAAAAATATAGCATCTGTTCTTGCAATCTCTTACAAATCATCGTTTTTGCGTCTGTATATTTTTACCCAAGTGTTCTCTTCATATCCGCAAAAAATTCGATCTTGTTTCGTCCTAAGAAAAGGCAAAACGTGAGAACAGTCACGTGTCGCAAAGTGTCAATTAAAGAGGTGACACGTGTGAAAGGTGTTTATTTTTGCAAGGAGAATGTTGTGCCCCCACCCCCACCCCCTACTGCCATGACATTTGCGCTCCCTGACAACAATACACTGTCTGCTGGGAGAGACTTCCGGTCAGAGAGCTGACTTGTGAATAGAATTTCCTCGTGCCATAGGGGGCGCCAATGAAGGGGGGAGGAGTCTACCCCACGTGTTGCAAAAAATAACCTGAAATGGTACTAGGCATAAAGGTGGGGGTATACTCAGTTATGTATGGATGGAATGAATACCAAGAAAAAACAGGGGCACCCCTAAAACATTTATAAGGAAGACAGAAGTGCCTACTGAGAATATTGCGACTTCTGTCCTTGTGTGTTTAAGACTATTGCACAATGGGACGACTTTTGTCCTTGTGTTTAGGACTTTTGCACAATGGGACGACTTTTGTCCTTGTGTGTTTAAGACTATTGCACAATGGGACGACTTTTGTCCTTGTGTGTTTAAGACTATTGCACAATGGGACGACTTCTGTCCTTGTGTGTTTAAGACTATTGCACAATGGGACGACTTTTGTCCTTGTGTTTAGGGCTATTGCACAATGGGACGACTTTTGTCCTTGTGCTTTTAAGACTACTGCACAATGGGACGACTTTCGTCCTTGTGTTTAGGACTTTTGCACAATAGGACGACTTTTGTCCTTGTGTGTTTAAGACTGTTGCACAATGGGACGACTTTTGTCCTTGTGCTTTTAAGACTATTGCACAATGGGACGACTTTCGTCCTTGTGTTTAGGACTTTTGCACAATAGGACGACTTTTGTCCTTGTGTGTTTAAGACTATTGCACTATGGGGCGACTTTTGTCCCTGTGTTTAGGACTATTGCACAATGGGGCGACTTCTGTCCTTGTGTTTAGGACTTTTGCAGAATGAGACGACTTTTGTCCTTTTGTTTAGGACTATTGCACAATGGGACGACTTTCGTCCTTGTGTTTAGGACTTTTGCACAATGGGGCGACTTTTGTCCTTGTGCGTTTAAGTCTATTGCACATTGGAACAACTTTGTCCTTGTGTTTAGGACTTTTGCACAATGGGACGACTTTATCCCTGTGTTTAGAACTTTTGCACAATTGGACGACTTTTTTCCTTGTGTTAGGACTATTGGCAACGGGGCGACTTTTGTCCTTTTGTTTAAGACTATTGCACAATGGGACGACTTTTGTTCTTGTGTTTAGGACTATTGCACAATGGGACGACTTTAGTCCCTGTGGTTAGGACTATTGCACAATGGGACGACTTTAGTCCCTGTGTTTAGGACTATTGCACAATGGGACGACTTTAGTCCCTGTGTTTAGGACTATTGCACAATGGGACGACTTTAGTCCCTGTGTTTAGGACTATAGCACAATGGGACAACTTTTGTCCTTGTGTTTAGGAATATTGCACAATGGAACGATTTTTGTCCATGTGTTTCGGACTGTTACATAGTTGGACAACTTTTGTCCTTGTGTTTAGGACTTTTGCGCAATGGGGCGACTTTTTCCTTGTTTTTAGGACTTTTGCACACTCTGAGAACTTTTCAGCAGCCCCGTTCTATGTACCTTCCACTCCGAAGAGGATCACCCCGGGAATAACAACAGTTCAACGCTGTCACTGCCAACTCCATTCGCTTAAGAAGCGTGGTGTCTATCCCCGTTGTTGGATCCGGCTTTTAGGTATGGTTTAGATCCCCTCTGCTGGATCCGGTTTTTAGGCATGGGCTGGATGCCCGCTGCTGGGTCCGGCTCTTAGGTATGGTTTAGATCCCCGCAGCTAGTTCCGTCTTTTATGGATGGGTAAGATCCCGGCTGCTGGATCCGGCTTTTAGGTACGGTTTAGATCCCCGCTGCTGGGTCCGGTTCTTAGGTATGGTTCCGATCCCTGCTGCTAGTTTCGTCTTTTGTATATGGGTAAGATCTTGGCTGCTGGAGCCGGCTTTTAGGTATGGCTTTTAGAGGCTAGAACGGTTGCCTGTCCAGAGTAGTTCAGCAGTGTTAGCATTTTGGGAGGGCTTTCGCCAAATTTGCGGGATGGTCTCCAGTCTATCTGCCTGTCTGAGCAGTGTAACAACCTGCATCCCCTTCCCCACCAACCCCACCCCCCCTCCCCTCACCGCCGCTGAAAGAGATGAGGAAAAAATAATAGATAGGGGGGGGGATACGCAAAGACAGAATCGAAGAAACTGACGTCCTGTACTAATACCGAGTTATTATAATGCTTCGCCCTCCTTTCTGCCCCCACCCCATCGTCAGTATTACCCGAGAACGGACTCAACGGTCATCATGTAAGTATGATCCGTCCGGATACCGATCTGTGCAACTCACCTTTTCACGGCCGCGTGGCTGTTGTATCGTTCCCAATAAGAATCCACTGATAAACATTTGGCCACTGTTTTCTTCTCCTTGGGAATTATCGATACGCTGTTTTTAGCGGATAGCATTCGCGAAAACCACCCACGACTGTCGGAATTTGCCGACGAGCTACGAATCAAAGGGTGTTTCTTCTTCGGTAACAAGCGAAGCTGACAGGAAGCTTTAATTGATTTATTCCATATTTTGCCGTTCGGCGTTTTCACTGATGCTATGACTTCTTTATTCCACTTTGTGACTTCTTTATTCCACTTTGTGACTGGTTTATTCCACTCTGTGACAGGTTCATTCCATTCTGTGACTGGTTTATTTGCAAATATCGATGATTTATTTGATTTCGAGGGAAATTTACTTTCCTGAGTTGCTGAGATGCTCGGTTCCATATTTGAGCTATTCGGTTGCTTCACGGAGCTGTCCGACTCCGGTACTGAACCATCTGGCTCCGGTACTGGGCTATCTGACTCCGGTAATCGGCTGTCTGGCTCCGGTACTGGGCTATTCACCTCTACAGCTGTTTTATTCCCACATATGTCGTTTGACTGCCCAATCACACAGATTTCATCCATTATCCCAGCCATTTACGAGCCCGTCGTTGTACAGAAATTTGCCTTATTCACAGTTAACTCGCTCTCAATTCTTTGTAAAACTGTTACATCACACCAATAGAAGCAGCCGCTTCTTACCCATAAATAAACCACAGCCACATGATGGAATGGGCTTCCCTATTTTGGATAAAAGACGAGTCCACAGATAACAGCCACAGAAATCACTTGTTCTCTCTGTTGTGCTCTCACTTTTATTGTGCATCCAAAAATGCTTGGATTTTTTTTTGTTACTTCGTGAGAAAAAACACTGCCTCATTAAAAAGTAAGCTAAAACATGCACTGGTAAAGTAAAAGCAATCAAATTTGGTGAGACAAAAACTTCTGCTGTCACATTCTATACTAACAATCAGCTGCAAAATCTAATGCATATTTTTCCAGAAAAATTGACGTCATATCCGCTGTCTTTCTCTGCTTAAAATTTAACACATTTTCACACGCAATTTGAACAGATTGCATCTTTCTATTTGTGTAATATCCTAATGGCCAATTACCATACTCTGTGTGCCTTCATGAAATGTTTTACCAGGAAAAACCATTGCATACGACTGTTAACGTCCAAACCGTTGCCAACTGATAAACATTCACACTGAGTTCTTTTTGAGAGACATACCTACGACAAAACACCACGAGGCTGTTGGCATTGTCTTTTGTTTTGCTGTCACTTCGAAATAATAAACTAGCAATGGACTATTGTATATCCGTTGAAACTAAATAGAAACGGCCTCAGTTACACGTCACAAATCGCTGTCACAGCGACAGCCCAAGCCGAATTGCAATTCTGATCGCAATCCTTATTGTAATGGTTTGTAAATACGTATTGCGTTTCCTGTCAAGTAAACCGTTTTACAGCAAGCAATTCTACCGACTATTCTCAGCTCTGGTACAGTTTTTACGGTTGGCGCATTGATACATGGCGCATTGATACACGGCGCATTGATACACGGCGCATTGATACATGGCGCATTGATACATATCCTAAATGACAATCACTTGAGCAGTTTGCTTTCTTTTGTTCAACAGAACAGACTCAAACTTTGTGGAAGCACCAGCTAACGAGTGAAGCATTACAGGTGAACCCCGGGATCGGACCACCCCGCCATTACGACCACTCTTCGCCCGTCACCATCGGTGGTCCTAATTCCGGGGTTCCCCTGTATTTGCTGTACTGAAAATCACAAAATCATCACCAGAAGAAGATGGGAAAACTACCCACTGTCATTGTTGTTTTGCCTTAACAAAGGAATCTTTAGTTTTTAACCATAGTTAAAGCGGAGTAAAAGTTCTCCCCCCTTTCCGCATTCTGAGCAGTGCTGTCTTATTACTCTGCTGGGCGGAAGCAGATTTCGAATTCTTTGCAGTACTTCAGCACTGGAGAATACAACTTGTATAGAGAAAGAGGGCGAGGGGTGGTGGGGGGGGGAGGATGTCGTGGACCTCCATAGTGGGCAATACATCAGTGGATTGCTAAGTCATGCTATTTCCACATTAGCGTGGATTAGTAGTGATGGATGACAATCGGAAATAATTCCATTCCTTCCTCCGCTCACAATGACCATTTCTCTCATGCTAAAACATCTTGAATATTCAGCAGCACATATATATGATTAAATGATCGTGGTTCTAAACATTTAATCCGAATGCAACATCAGCCCTTAAAAAACAACACGTTTTGGACTCATGGTAAAAATGTCACCCAGAAACCTTTACTGGTTCAAAAAAGAAAATTACACTGATTTTCATCTCACAGTTGACATTGTATAATTTACTGACATATTGATTGTAGCTACGAATGAAATTTAAAACTTAAAACCCTCTGTACACGGCCACGAGTACCGGTGCTCACGCAAATGGTCGAAAATAGCCGAGTTGTCACGAGTACTGGTGCTCACGTAAATGGTCGGAAATAGCCGAGTTATCACGAATGTTAAAGCGACCGCTTTTATACGTTTACATGCAAAAGTGGTACATTTTTGTTTTTAAAATACTTCTACTTTAGATACCTTGTGTCATTAAACAAAAAAATAAATAAATAAATAAATAAAAAACAGTTTTGTTGTATCTATAGCTGATAATATTTGAAGAAACGATCAGTGCTGTAAGATTGTCTTTTATGACAAGCGCACCCGAACACATGCATTCAGTTCACGACTCGCATTCGTATGCGCAACTGGTGACGTAATCATGACGGTGTCAGTCACAACTTTCGCTCACAGCTACACAAATATAACATGTAGTCCGATATTTTGTTATCTTTTTAGTGCAATTCGGCTTCTCATTTTTAAGCCTCAAATGTAGAGAAATGCCAGTTCAATAATTATTAAATATTCCACAGCATTAGATCACACGGCAAGAGCAACGCGTGTTTTTGTATTCAATAAGACCCTCATTTAACCCGAGTGCACCTTGATATAATGCGGTGCGCTTCCTGCAGCTCTATCAGAGAAGCCATAAATAGCCGTAGGCATTAACCCTTGCCTGCCCAGTAAACACTGCGACGTCTAACCAACGTGTCTTTCAAGTCGCGACATCTGTAGAACATCTATTCCTGGTCACGATGTCTAAAGAACGTCTATTTCACGTCGCGACGTCTGTCCAACGTCTATTCCTGATCACGACGTATAACCAACGTTTATTTCAGGTTGCGACGTCTGTCCAACGTCTATTCCTGATCACGACGTATAACCAATGTTTATTTCAGGTTGCGACGTCTGTCCAACGTCTAGTCCTGGTCACGACGTATAATCAACTTCTCTTACAGGTGGCGGCGTCTACTCATCTAATTTCAACCTTTCTAAAACGTTGCAGTCGAAACAGTGTCCTCCCCATAACGTTGTGTGGATGTCGGGCAGATAACCAGAAGGGAACCTTATCATACCGTTGGTCACTGGAAATGGGCAGCCGTGAGAGAGGGTCTTATAGAGAATAAGACACAATGATTTAAATATAAGAATATGAGAAGCGCGCAACTCCTTTGGCGCTTGCTTTTGGAAAACTGATACGAAAAGCGACTTCGTATGGATTCTCACCGCCCCCTGCCCCCCTCCCCTCCCCTACCCGCCCACCCCCCCCCCTGCACCACTCAGCGTCCCCTACGTCTATAGGAGGTCGATCCCCTAACGTCTATCCAATTTCGCCAAAAAGACGTTGCTTCGTTGACATTGATCTGACGTCTTGTCACGACGTCTATTCAATGGGTCTGCAGCGTCACATGGTCATTGGGTATTTCGTTGCAACTATGATAATGCGGTTGTATTCTTCCGGTCTCTGCGTGTAAACCGGAAGCAGTAATAGGCTAGTAGAACCAGTGGCTTGACAGAGGAGGACATTCAGGGCAAGGGGGGGGACACCGGAAAGTAAGGTCTAGAAAGTTCTACAAAGGTCATCGCTGGGCCTCGCGACTGTCATCGAATGGAATGAGACTCTGCATGGTGTTTATATAACTGTGTGGGTTTTAGCAGGTGTCACCTTCCGGTCACCTTCCGGTAGGGTGAGGCTTGTGATGGGGGAGGGGGGAGGGCGGAGGGGCTAGTAAGCATTGTGGGGCCTCATGGAGGTGTGCGGCGAGCTTAAGGTAACTTGAGCAAAACCTCACATATTTTACCGCCTGAAGAGACAAAGGGTAACACGTTTTTCACGCCCTAAAGGCCAAAGTTCGCAAAAGTGCCAACTTAAAAAGGGATAAATTGTTTTTGTTTTTTTTTCGTCGGAAAGAATGTAAATTCAAAGTCAAAAGACAAAATGGTGAAAATATTACGTAAAACTTACGATAGTTTTAACAATATCACGGAAGTTTATTTGATTGCATGAGCAGCACTGCGAATCTCCCATTCAAATTCTTTCAGTATACCCCTTCACCCTAACCACAAGGGATTGTAAACACGACTTTAGTCTGGCTGTCAACCCCCTCCTCCCCCCGTGAGTGTTAATTTCCTGGGAATATTATGTCAGTCTACTTGCCTTTGTTGCCCAAAGTATATTAATTGCAATCGAAACAACCTTTGTGCTGTAGAATAGAGATAAGGGAGGAAATTCACGTATCAGTTAGAGATAAAGGACAGTTGTTTGCACCACCAGAACAAAGTGTCAAAGCCAAGCTGCAATGTTGTACGTAGAACCTAAACCTCAAAGGACAGTGCGACCAGCCGATGCTGCGGGCAAGCCTTAAATAAACAAGTATACATATTCTTACAAAACTTCTTAGGAAGCAGTCCCAAAACCTAACCCCACCCTCGAACCGATCCCTCCCCCACCTCAGCACCCCCCCCCCCCCCCTGCACCATAGTCCATTGGTAATCACCGATCCAAGAATACGAATGTGCACGATCGCAGCAAAAGAGAAAACATACGTTTATCAAGGTTTACTTTAAAAATACAATGCACGCGTATTTTTCACGCCACAGTTTCTGTAGTAATCTTCACTATCTAAATCTTTACATTTTTCAAATACTTCTTTCTCATTCCTTAACTATATCTGTGCCGATTTGACGAGATCTCATTGAATTATAACCACCCTTGATGCAATTAGATTTTACACGCATTCTTCTTTCAAAGTATGTGCAAGATAAATCCGTCTTCTTAATTTTCCAGCACAAAACATAGCTCTGGTATTTCCATGACAGAAATTTTACTTTTTGATGAGTTTCTAATTCTGGGTGAAGTATTTTTAGGCAGACTTAATCTGTAGCTTGAGATGGATAATTTTCCTGACATAAGGCAGTCTCAAGAACAAACTTTTCTGTGCCTCGAAACCAGGCATTCTGCAACGAAAATGATCTCATTTTTGTTGCCCAGTAAACATTGCTGCGTTCGACTACGTTTAATGGACGTGACAACATCGGATTTTGGTTGCTTATGAAAGTCGAAGCAACGTTTAGCTTTCAAATTTGAATAGACACCGATAATCCGTTTACTTTCCGACGTTGAACAGATATCGATAATGAGATGTCTAATCAGCGTTGCGTATTTTTTCCCAGAAACGTTGATTGGACGTTAGAGAAAATGCGTATGATCAACGTTTCTTACCGAACATCTTTCAACGTTGTTTCAAAAACGTTAGTTAGACATTGATCTCGTTGCAACCAAATGTAACCACAGTACAGCCAGAGTTAACGTTGTGGTTTGATTGGATCGACGTCGCAACCAAGCAGACATTGTGACGCAGAAACAACATTGAACTGAGGTCGGACCCGACATTCGAGTAGGTTAAGAATAGAATTTGAAATAATGTCTCTTCTGGAGAGTGACGTCACATAAATGACGACAAAACCGTAATCTAGAATTGTCCCCATGACAGTGCCAATGATGGTGTCACCCCTCCGTCACAGTGCCCCCCCCCCCCCACCATTTCTCAAAAGTATGTGGGGAAAAAAAACTTATGCGTATACCATTTCCGGTGAGCGATAACACAATGAGGGTGTTGTTTGTTGGTGAGCCCGATGTCTTTTCCACGACAGTGACATCTATTCAACGTTGATTTTCAGCCTTTTATTCAGCATTGCACTGAAGACGTTGGCCAGACGTCGGAGAAAGTTGTGTTTTGGTTTTGCGGCGATTTTTTCGACGTCTGTCCGAAATCATTTTTTATGATTTCTATTTAAAAGCAACATCTAAATAACGTTATTGAGCCAAAATCAATAGAACCGTGTGTAAAAGACGTTGGTCAGACGTTGTTCTGTAGTCGCGGCCAATTATAGCCAAAGTACAACCAGAATTAATGTTGTGGTTTGGTCGGATCGACGTCGCAACCTCAAATCGACGTTGGATCAAACCTTAATATGTTTACCGGGCGGGGTCAATGCTTAAAAGTCGTGCTTATCATGTTGTTTTCCTTTCTTTTCTTTTCTCCTCTTTTCTTTTCTTTAGTTTTCAATTTTCATGTGATTCATTTTCTCCTTTTCTCCGTCTTAAGTCAGATCTCTTCTCCTTCATTTACATTTTCTTTTGTTTAATTTTACTTGCTATATTTTTCTTTACAAATCTTAAACTATATATACTTTACTTTACCAAATATAAAAACAAGGTTTGATCAATGTCACCGAAATAAATAAAACTCTTAATCACAGGTTCTTATGTCAATAAAAACTTGCAGTCCAATCATTCTGTTTCTTCACCATTAAAAAAATGCTTCTGAACTCAATTGCATCAGCTGAAATTTCCAAATAAGATTTGCGTGGAAAGGCAAGCGGACCTGTTTTTACAGCAATCTTATCGTATTTGAGAACAAGGTTAAATAACCAATCAGAGCAGAACACCTGCTCCTTGAAAATTGAAATTGCCTTCAATTGAAATTGAAAGCCATGGCCAGCCAAATGTATAAAGTAACTTTTCCAAAACATACCTTCGTTTTGTTTTGTAGGAGATCGTTATTCAACTCCATTTAACCTCAAGATTGGGAAGTGGTTTTAGCTGTTTTTTCTTTTTTCTTTTGGTTTTAGAAACTGCTTATTTTCGATGATTTTGTTACTTTTCTCGAGATAAGTCGAATGGAATGTTGATGGGCCAAATAATACGGCCACACGAAGAAGTGATTTATAGAAGAGTATCATTACTTTTTTAATAGCCTTCGTGTCAGACTTGTGTAAATAAATACCGTGATTTCCTTAGAATATTATACTTTAGCAACCGTCGGTTCACATGCAGTTGGTAGGTTCAAGCAACCTCTATTTACTTCAATCTGTGTTTGTTTTTTTTTTTTTGTTCTACCTCCATAACAATTGCCCGGGTCTCGGAAAGAAATTCAATGTGCGAAAAAAAAAACGCTCAGATATTTGCAATGCCCGGGAAAAAAATTCCGTGCATCTCACACCCCGAAAAGAGGGCGTTATGATTATGCTTAAAAACAACAAGCAATAAGCAACATATTATTTTACTTATCAAGTAGCAAGGAATTGAAGTGAACAGGAAATTTCTCAAATTTAAATATTTCACTTTACAGTATCCGGAGACTGGCGGTTAAACATGGACTTAAAAATTCGGTTCCAGGTTCGCTTCAACTTTATTTCAAGTGTATTGTTGTTGTTATTTACAGTTGCTAACTCAAAGGCATTTTTTTTGTTTCATAAAAATGCTTTGGTTAGTTTGTTTAAAGAGAAGGAAGGTGGAATGCTTTCTCAACGTGTATCAAAATAAACAAACAACGCACCGAGTTGTCTAGGCAACCACAATCCGGATCTCAGTTACAGAGTGGCTCGGGCAGCGTCATGTCAATCGAACCATTGTTTGGATAGATAGAATTCCCACACTACTGTAAATAGCCATGGTGTAAGATATCTTGAAAGGAAACGTTTTTCACTAAAATTGGATTACAATGAAAAAAACTGCAAGTTTTACTAAATTTAATTATTTATTTATTTATTTATTTGTTATTTTTTTTTATTATTATTATTATTATTATTATTATTATTATTATTATTATTATTATTATTATTATTATTATTATTATTATTATTATTATTTTGGTACATTTTTAACTAATTCTGTTCTAATTCCCGTTATGTTCTGTTTCAAACGCCAAATGAAGTAAATGTCATATTATGGTTTGTTCACGGTTCATCTGGATTACGATTTTTTTCGAAAAACTACGACGTAAATTACCGAAAAGAAACAAACAAACAAACAAAATCAAGCCCACACCGGGCCAACAGTCTAATAATCATGCTCCCATATAAGCCTGGGAAAGCAAACGAATTTCTAACGTCGTTCACTAGTGCATTGTAATTCGGTAGGAATTACGGTAGTTCACCTTTCGTTCTGAAAATGGATTTTCGAAACCAAAAATTTTCAAAGAAATATTGGCCTCCAGTGTTTTTTGTTTTTGTTTTTTTTTTTTTTCAATACCACATTTCTTGGAAATTGATGCAGACACAAATGTAAATGCTAAATAAAAAGCTTCTATCCAATCAGCGTGGAAGTTACTTTTCTCAGGTTTTTTTTTTTTTTTTTAGAAATACGTTGTCACAGAGTGGCAGAGCTGGTTATCTGTGTCAGTGATAAGGAGAACGGAAACACCGATAAAATGCTTTTAAGCATTTCTTATGGAATGAGAAGTGATGTATCTGAAAAGAATCATGTCCTATTAACAACACCGTATCACAATCGCAAACCCCGCGGTATTGACGAAGGGTGAACGGAGGGCGGGGGAGGGGGGGGGGGGGGGTTGGTGGTAGGTGAGATTACCTGAAAGCCTCACAACAATTTATCCGTGATTAAACGGGTCCATCAGGGTTATTCATACGCAAGGAGAGCTATGGCAGCAGGGGTGAGGTCAAGGGTTTTGCGTACGTTAATGTTATAACTGACGAGAAAGGGTGACATCATAAATATTGCAAACAGGGCGTGCGGGGTAGGGGGGAGGGGGGGCAGGAGGTAGGGTGAATGGGGGGTTAAAATGTCTGACAATTTTTGCGTCCGCACATAAGTACAAGTTAGACGTCTTTTTCACTCTCCCTGGCGTATTTCTGGGCCTTAAAATCACCAGTGTGGCATGACCTTTGACGTAGGAACGTAGAAATCTCGGCTCAGTGCCAAGTCGAGTCGCAGCTGCCTCTGTATAAAGAGACACTCTGCTAGCAGATAAGCAAATGCTTTCTGCTTGCTGTGTTTCCAAATTGCAAAAAAATAAAGAAAAAAAAAAGAATAATGTGTGTGAAAATACAACGGAAAAAGGCCAAAAAAAAAAAAAAGCGGCAATGCATTTTGTGGTCTGAAAGAAAACTGTGCGGTTATGCGCAAGAGTGTGTGGGGTGGGGGGGGGGGGGGTGGTATTCGTAGCCATCGTGGCTTTAAAATTACTTCTCAAAGGTTAATACTAAACCTACTACTCCCTCCCTCAACCCCGTCCTCTCTCCCCACCCCATTTTCTTGTTGTGTTGCTAACTTTAAAACAGAAGGGTACCATGGTAAACACGAGATTGGACCACCCAGCAAATGGGACCACTTCACAAATTACACCACTTTTTAATGGTCCCTTTCTGGGTGCCTCCCATTTGGAAGAACCCATAGATAGGGCTAAGCCAGAAATTGGAACCCTTTAGTTCAGTCGCACTTGGTCCTGTTTCCGATGTTCCACTGTACGATATTTATTGAACTGTACTGTACACTAGAACCCGGGAAATCGGACCACTCCGGAACTCAGACCACCCAGGAAATCGGAGGACCTCGGAACTCGGACCACCCTGAAAATCGAGCCACCCTGCAAATCAAACTACTTTTTCACAAGAACTGAAATTCATCTATTCATTTCTATTATTGAAGAACCCCGGAAATCGGACCACCTCGGAAATCGGACCACCCCGGAAATCGGACAACCTTGGAAATCGGACCACCTTGGAAATCGGACCCCCCCTTTCGCTTAATCAAAAGGGTGACCAAATTTCAAGGGTTTCTGATGTATTTTTGTGTCTCCAAACATATCCGTTTTGTTTGCGTTATTTTCGAGCCCACTTCTGGCTTTACTAACCCAGTAATTACCACATGGTTTACGACATCATCTTATGAATATTTCATAAACAATACCGCATACCCTTTGCACGGTGAGTCAGCCAACTCGTTTACGAGCTTCTGGGCATTGGATCGCACAGAAGGAAAAATGTGTGAAACTATATTTTTTCTCTTTATTGCGCTTATACAATCGAGCATTGCTGCAAACCAAAACTGGCTGAAATGAATAACTTGTGAGATGTAGTGGTTTTTATTCAGAGTCTAAAAGTGATGCAAAACTCAGAAGGCTTTACTTCCATCGTGTGCTAATTTTTAAAAAATTTCAGTACCTCAATTCAATTTATTTAAAGGCAGAAACTAGAGAAATCATGTAAATAAGGTGAAGGAAGAGATCGCATGGTGTTGCAGAATACCGCAGCCTTTTATACCGATACTCCGCCTGATGGCAACACACCAGGTGGCTGAGATGTTAAGTACCACATCCTGCTATAACGACCTCCCACCTGCCGGGAGAGGGCAACACACCAGGTGGATGAGATGCTAAGTACCATATTCTTCTATAACGACCTTCCACCTGCCGGGGTAGGGCAACACACCAGGTGGATGAGATATTAAGTACCACGGCCTCTACAACGACCAAGTGATAAGTCAGACACGGAATCCAGCAAACACCTTTTTTTAAGTCTGTCACTGCAGAGGTCATCCATAAAATACGTACGCCAAATCTCTCGCGCCACACATCCCCGCCCCCTCCTCCGCCCTTTTCCCCTCAAGCTTCCTCCTGCCGTGATACGGCAACACTAATGGGATCCACAAGCCATCAGGTAATGTGGGCGGATTTGGGAGGGTGGGGAGGGGAGGGGGGGGGTAATGGCTTCTAAGTACTTGTTTGGAGTAATTAGTACTGACTTGAATAGCCCTCAGTAACAGTATTGCCATTCCCCATCGCAATGCTAATCATATGATAGCTCTTCCCTGGGTCCCTTGAGTGCGTGCGCACTCTCATTATAGCTGCATAGCTATTAACAATGAATAAAGTCCCTTGATGAAATGATCGAATCTTATTGGGCCATAACTATGAAGTTTCATGGGTCCATTTCCCTAAAGATATGATAATGGTTGTTCATCATCCGTGGAAAACAGTAGCGCTTGTCCTTGAGGTCAGTAAACCAAAGAATTCCACATTACTCAGCTTATTACTTCGTTCAGTAGAAATCACATCCGACTTTTTAACACTTGACAAGCCTTTGGCTTGCAAGAGTTATATGAATTTGTGCGAGCAAAATTCGTCCTTTTTTTTTTCTTCTTGACACTTTTTCCGATTTTTTGTGTCTTCTTCTCCTCTGACACTATGGGCCCTACGACCATGAAACTTGGGACTTATGAAGAGCTTGATCTGAACATGTGCATGTCACTTTTTATTTTCGTCTTTGATTTCGTTTTCTTTGTTAAAACGCCATATGAAAAGAGTGCATTTTTGGCAAGTAAATGCGTAGCATTTAACCCACATCACACACAGTTGCACAGTGAGCTTTGTGCGAGCTTTCACTGCGTAAATAGCTAACACGGCGTATGCTAGATCAGTCAATAAAACCTTAAGTCAACAGAAACCAAACACTACTCGGCTTATAAGACATATTCAAGCTGTGTTGTTTGCAATATATTATTTAAGAAATAACCCATTGAAGGAAGTATTTTTGCGTTTTAATTTTTGTCAAGTGTTTAACATTTCGCTAGCGAAGTGAGGTTCTAGTCTTATTTCTTTTTACTTATGCTGATCACAGTTTTCGAAGAATTTTGCAAACGTGTAAAATCAACTCTTCTTTGCACTCTAACTTGTAAATATATATGTCCATGTGACAGGCAACTCCATGGACTACCGACTGTTACAGCCAACTTACTGCTACAAAAGAGCAAAAAAGGGGCGCATTTAACTCAAAACAGAAAGAAAATAGCAACGACCATGTTTCTTATGTGGTAGCTTAGCTGAGAACCGAAGTCGCTAGAGCTGGTCCGCACTCAGACAAGAGGAGAGAGAAAGAGAGAGACAGACAGACAGACAGATAGGAGGAGATGGAGAAAGAATAGGGAAAAGGAGAGAGAAGAGGGGGGAAGACAGAGAAAATGAGGGGAAGAGAAGGGAGATGAGGAATGCACAGAAGGGAGAGAGAGAGAGAGAGAGAGAGAGAGAGAGAGAGAGAGAGAGAGAGGGAGGGAGGGAGGGAGAGAGAGAGAGAGAGAGAGAGACAGACAGACAGACAGACAGACAGGAAAGGGAGAAATAATAAGGAATAGGAGAGAGAAGAGGAGGGGAAGAGAGAGAAAATGAGCGGGAGAGAAGGAAGATGAGGAGTGCGCAGAGGGAGGGAGGGAGGGAAGGAGGGAGGGAGGGAGGGAGGGAGGGAAACAGATACATAGAGAGGGGGTTCTGGTAGGCATAGACTGAAGCTGCTTATGTGCCTGACCCATTCAAATGACAGATTGGAAGCTGGGTAAAGCAACAACATATTAAGGAAAAAATCGTGTTTTTCTACATCAATTGCCTAATCGCTCATTGCCCTGAAGTAATTATTCACATTAATAAACGTTATAAATAATGAGCAACATTTTGGCGTTGCTTCATTGCTCGTTTTGCCCCCCCCCCCTCCTGCCCTCTCCTCCCACCCCGATAAAGGTGTTTTATCAAAAATAGAAGCCAAATCACCCGCCCACCAGACCGTGTCATTTATTCTTAAGGAACTGCATTTATTATGCAGCAACTGTAAATACATACTTGTTTGGAGCAAATTTACAATGTTTTAAGTTAATTATTTATAAGCAAATGTTATTTCTATAAGCTGTTTTCGAATGGAAGGGGGAGGGGGAGGAGGAGGGGGAAGGAGGGACGAGGGGGAGGAGGGGGAGAGGAGGGGGAGAGGAGGGGGAGGAGGGGGAGGAGCGGGAGAAGGGGTATTCTACTTGTTCGTAGCAGAATTACAATGTTCTCCATGATAATTATTTATAAGCAAATGTTATTTTTTAGGCTGTTTTCGAACGGGAGGGAGAGGGGGGGGGGAGTTGGGGGGAGGCAAGTCCGGAACTGATGCGCTTGTAAGACTGCGATGATTCGTAGCTCGCAGAGGAGCGCAAAAATATCTAATTTATAAGAGAATATGTTTGTACCTAAAAATCCCGAAATAAAAAGTAAAACCCACACTCGCACTAAGAATGATGCGAAAACTCTCCCTTGGCCTTGGGCACCGCCGCCAGTGCTGGCATCTCGATGGTGTAGTTTTATCATTTTCCACCAATCACCCCTTACACCCCAAACCCCCTACCCGTTTGCTGCCCAATGCTGCTCCGGCAACTGTATCCCTCCCACTCACCTTTTCCCCTTCCCCCCTCCTCTCCCTCATCCATCTTCCCCCTTCTCCCCCCTCCCCCTCCCCCCTCCCCACAATATACACATAAAAACAAGTCTCCAAAATCTGACTTAATGGCGAAAATAAAGACGTTCACGCGCAACAAGTGGACATTGAACATGCCCCGAATGACGTCAGCGAATCAGCAGCCGGCAGCCTCGTTATCAGCTCGTTCGACCTTCGGACACCTTCCTCCCCTCTGCGCCCCCCGCCCCCCCCCCCCCCACACACGGAAAGATAGTGAATTTTCTTGAGTCAGAAAATATGCCACGCTCATTTAAAACAACTCGTTTTGTTTCCACTTGGTCGTCATAAATAATTGAAGCTGGAGAATCGTTAGGGGGTCTTGTGCTCTTGAATGCTTAAGATACGGCTATGAACTAAAAAAAAAAAATCAGCAAAATTGCTCATTCCTTGCTTTGCAGGTTGTGTCGAAAAGTTGGGGCTAACCCAGACTCTCTTGGGTGCAGAATGAGAAATGAAGACCGCTGAGATAAGGCAAGGGATGACCTTGGAAAAATGACCGCAATGAGTTGCACTGGGCCTGGATAATGATTCGCTGAATTATTAACTTAGGCACAACCCTGTAAGCCATTTGACCGCCTTTCTGTAACCAAACCCGGCTACACCCCTCTTCCCCCACCCCGCCCTCGCCACCAACATCACCACCGCCACCCCACCTACATCACCACACGTACTAACTCGTTACCATGCATGTCAATTACATTTTAAAACAACTCCTAAACGCCCCATGGAGTCCGCTTTTTGAACGAAAAGCAGAGTACCAAGTGCGCACAGCTCCTCTCCCCCCTCCCCTTCCCCCCTCCCCGGCCCATCATCACCAACACCACAACTACCACTATCACCAACACCACCTCAGCCAGCACTACCCCACCCCACCCACCCCACCCCTACAGTGTGGATTTTTGGGTGAGGATGGTGGGGTGGGGGTGAGAGTGGAAGGGTGTGTGGAGTGGGATGTGTGGAGTGCGGTGGGTGGGGGTTGGAGGGATGGGAATTGGGTGAGGGTGGAGGGGTGGGTGGGGTGAGGGTGGTGGTGTGGGTGGGGTGGGGTGGGTGGAGTGGGGTGGGAGGGATGGGATTTGGGTGAGGGTGGTAGGGTGGGTAAGGTCGGTGGAGTGGAGTGGGATGGGTGGGGTGGGGGTGAGGTTGGTGGGTGGGGGTGTCGGGTGCGATGGGTGGGGTGGGGGGGGGTATGTGACCCCTCCGAGCATCACGTGGGATTTGATACTGATGGAGCACCGTGAAAGCTATTACCAAATCTTCCCCGGGTTGTCAACACACCTTTGTCGTGATTAATGGGACTTCCAAGCCTAATACAATATGAAGGATGGGAAGGCACTATTTTTTTGGTGCGTATTTTTTTTCTAACATGGCGGTTCGTAATTACAATTTCTCAAACATATAACATCCCTTTGAGTCTCATTAAAACCCTACTCCATTAACCGTTTGACTGTGCCAAGGCTGTAACCAATATCATGTTTTATTCTGAGCAAGAAATTCAAAATGTATTACGTGAGATCCGAGCCCGCCGCCCCTCCCCACCCCCCACCCCCGAGACCCCGCCGCCCTATATTTTCTCGGATGAAAGTAGGACGGAGAGCAAAAGAGTGTAAAGAGGACCAATGTGACCGGTTGTATTGTTGAAAAACTGTGTTTCTAGGTCAATGTCTTGTGACTTTATACACCACTTCCTTTTTTAGCAAATTTTTTTTAAACTCAATAAGCCGCATGGTAGACCCACCTATTTGTCAGCATTAGAAGAATCTTTCAATGACCACATCACTGGGTGTCCCCATCCTTTGACGTAAAAACACGGAGACCCACCTTTTGAAATAATTAAGCTCTTTCGTGACAATTTTCAGAAAGCCTTTTTCTTCCTTTTCTTCTCATATTTTCTGTTCAAACCGTGTTACTTTTCAGCGAGTAACTGTAGCGCTTCGGTCAAATATCAAGACCTGGTTCAATTTATGGTTGATGAAATGGCGATATAGCCCAGGCAAAGCAGTATACATAGTATAATCACGTGTTTATCGGCGTTAAAGCGTTGTATGACGTCATGTCACGTAGTAAGCAGCAAATTACGCTGAAAAGAGCCGCGAGAAATTCTAGCTATGCAAAGACTCAAAAACGAAACTCTAAACTGTCTGTATTTGTATACCAAAATTCTACATTCGGAAATGCTGCTGTGAAACCAGAGAAACAAGATTGACAATCTCGTATCTGTATATGCATGTAGTTACGGTAACCCAAATATTAACGACACGTGTTGTCCATACTGCGGTAACCCGAACATCAAAGACACGTGTTGTCCATAGAACGGTAACCCAAACATAAAGACACGTGTTGTCCATAGAACGGTAACCCAAACATAAAAGACACGTGTTGTCAAAACGACGGTAACTCGAACACCAAAGACACGTGTTGTCGAAACGACGGTAACCCGAAAACGAAAGACACGTGTTGTCCATACTGCAGTAACCCGAACACCAAAGGTACGTGTTGTCGAAACGACGGTAACCCGAAAACGAAAGACACGTGTTGTCCATACTACGGTAACCCGAACAAAAAAGCCACGTGTTGTCCATAGAATGGTAACGTGAACACCAAAGACACGTGTTGTCCATACTACGGTATCCCGAACATCAAAGACACGTGTTGTCCATACTACGGTAACCCGAACACCAAAGGCACGTGTTGTCCATACTACGGTATCCCAAACACCAAAGGGACCTGACACATATTGTCCTTTCTTTTAGCGTATTGCCGTGGTTCTTTATTCCACTGAATATCAACACTCGGGTGGTGGTACTTTATGTGGTGGACTTTCATTTCAAATTCGGAAGTTCAGGTTTTCTGTGTGTTTTCCAAAAACTTCACAAGTCATTTAAAGAGCGTCTCTTGACAAAAGCAAGTTTTGTTTGTGCAAAATGTGGCATTATTTCAAATAACCGATGTGAAGATTTTATTAATAGAAAAGGAACTGTTGTCAACAAACAACGTGTTTGCCGGTTTCCTGTAGACAGTAGTCATGCAAACAATGATCAGTAATCTAGTCAATTTTGCAACTTCTCTCCAACGTTTATTCAAAGTCGCGACGTCTATCTAACGTCTATTCCAGGTCGTTACGTCTGTAGATCTATTTTCCACCTTTCGCAGTTTGTTGTTATGGCGGTATATTTGTACAAAAATTTCATGGCGTTCGCGCTCCAGCATTTATTTTTGATCGCTATGGTATTTATGTACAATTAATAGACGAGAAAATATTTCATTCTTTCGCGAACCACTTTTTATATTATCCAAAACACTATTAATTTCTGCACGTGGTTTTTATTATTAAAAAAATAAATGATAGAATGAATTCAATTTATCGCGCCGTATAATTAACTTTTCGCGTTCCAAAATTAAGAAATTAAATTACGTGATAAAACGCATGGTCAGACAAACGTTCTTTAAAACACAAGACGTTTAATTATGGTGCGGGATAAAATTATGGCGAAATTAAAGAGCGCGAAATAAATAGTCAAATAACATATGAAATGTAAATGTTGCGCGGCTAAGAAAATTGCCGCGAGGCCATTCAAATAAACGCGAGGGAAAATAAAATATACAACATGTACGTTTTGATTTTTTGTTCAAATATACCGCCATATGTTGTTTTCGTCAGGGACAAATCACAATGGCTATCCAAAACGTTAGCGCAACGCTGGATATACGATGAGATTTAATTAGACATCAAAGTCCGAATGCCTTTTGCCTCGAGCCCTATAGGTGTCGCAAACACACAAAAAGAAGCATATTATCGACGCTGGAAAAAGACAGGTATATCTGGACACAACCGAAGAATAGACCTTATGATAACTGCCGTTGACTGGAAATGGCAGCCATGAAAAGTCTTTAGAAAATAAGTCCAAATAATGATCAAAATATAGTATTTTAGGGGGTTAGCAACAGGTTTTCTATCCGTCAGATTTTTGTTTGGAAAACAGATATGACTTTAATATATATTTTAATACACGGAAAGATCAAAGGGAGGGTTTAGTGTAATGGGAGGGCGGCCATGGAATGTCAGGAGCGTTGATTTCTCCATGTCTAAGCGACGGCCTTTCCCGACATATATAGAATTCTATATATAGAATATGCAGGATGTCACTCTCCCGGTGATCCTAAAAGATGCTGTGTTTACTGTTATTTTAAAAAAGTACAGTCCCGACGCTGATCTGTCGTCTGGTCGCGACCACTATCCAATGTCGAAGGAACGCCGCCATAGGAAGCATTGTAATCCGCACGGCACTTCAGCACCATTAGCCTCACGTTTCTATCAACAAACAGTTCAAAGTCGCCAAACCTCATCAGGTCACTGCATGTCCTAGAAATTGTGCAGCTTCAATAAGAAACGCTCCAGTTTTCACTTTTTTACCAGGGCTTCATCGTCTGTAGAATAGATGAATAATAGATACACCTGTCTGCAAACGGCCATAAAGTTGGACACATGTATACGTGTTAATGAATTATGAGAGAACAATGGCTGTTCATTTACACACCATAATGCGATCATAACAAACTATGGGAACCTTCCTATAGCATTATTATTTGGTTTTCAATTATCAGTAACACTTGGCAAGTCGAAGACTTGCAAAGAGTACATTGCAGGCGCACGAAGCCAACGTTTCTGATTTTTTTCTCTTTACTAATCCGTCCATTTTGTCTTCACTACTGTTCTGGCCATACTGGCCCTAGAACCACTAATTTCCTACATATGCAGTACTTGATTTGAAGTTGTCTAGCTCGTTTGTTTTGTTTTCGCCGTTGTTATCTTTTTCATGATCAAAACGCGAAGTAAACTCAACGCCATTTTATCACCAAAAGCAATACGTAAGGGCTTCAGCAACATTTGCACAAGCCTAGTGTGGGCATTAAATAAATGACGTGTGTGTGTGTTTTTTTTGCATGCGCTAAATACTCCAAGCATAATGGCATGATTGTGTTGGTGTATAAGAAAGACGGATGGACGCATCATCATCCCATGCTGCTCATTTTGAAAACACTGAATTTTCATATAAATTACCAGCTACAGTTACACACAATTCTTAATGACGGCCGGGTGGATAAGAGTGGGGGAGGTATGCCATTTCACAGAGTAAGAACTAAAGTTGTTTTACAAAAGGTTTCACACTAACACAAAAGTTCTTTAAAAAGCCTGCGGAATGTCAGAAAAAGAAATCATTGGCTTGTCTACAATGAGAAGAAAAGCAAACCAAACTCAGGCTGAAAAGTTGTTGAAATGGTGCTCGAAGTGAAAACGTGGCCAAGTGTTTAATATGTCGCTTTTAAGTGCAAATCACTCAGAAATGGATCTCCGAACCATCTACATTAAAGATGTATAATGGCGTTAATGCTATGCAATCTTTTTGTTTCCTTTTCTATTTTACTTTTTGTTCTACTTTGTTGGTTTGTTTGTATGTCTTTTTTTATTTTTAAATTTAAAACCTCTCTATTTCAGGACAAAGGGGCAGTGTTCGCGCTAATTCTATTGGCTGTTTGTTTTTTAAGGCTGAGTTCCATTTTAGTTCACTTTTTTAAGTCCTTATCTGTGTAGGTTGAAAGGACCAATCTGTTAAGGATGAAAGGACCAATCTGTTACGGATAAAAAGACCGTTCTGTTTCGATAAAAGAGCTAATCTATTCATAAAGACACAAAATACATTTATTTGCATCAAAGGCAATATTAAGTAAGATACCAAAATTTTTTCATGAAAAAAAATGGTGATTGCGTCGTTATATGTGATTTATTGTTACTGAAACATTCCCCTTTATTGAAGGGAACCAGCAAGACGGATTGGCACTAGTGTTGTTGTCTTGCCTTGCTAAGGTCCCACATGCCTAACCAAGAGTTTTACAAGGTCAGCATTAGCTACATACTTAAGCAATGATCTGTAATTATAGAATCAAGAAAGCTCTTGATGTTGTTTGAAATTGTCATCGCGAGCTCACTAAGCGTAAGAAAAGACATATTAAGAAGGTGTCTCAATCTAGGCAATACCTCGGGATAAAAAGGGGGTTGATGTCACAATGTCACTTTCATGTATTCCAATTATTACTGAACATGTCCGTTATTTTCAGGGAATCGTGTCGAGTAAACAGAGAAGACATAGCAAGAAAGACAGAATTCCTCTCTTTACTCAGTTTCGGTGGTATTGGATTAGACGCTTGGGTAGCCATTGTTTTACTATTTGTATACTAACGAATTACAACAAGGTTTATAATTATACCCCGTAGATTAGAAGGCGATTCGATATTTTGAAACAACGCAAAATTGAGAAAACGGTTAAGTGATTTATGTACGACTTTTATGCGCTTTTCTTCCACGCTTTGTTTTCTTATTTGTCCCTTGCAGGTGTCACTTGTAGTGATGCAGCTGCTGGTCTGTTTAAATACCACTTGTGTTGATGGAAAAGCTGGTCAATGGTTACCAAATACAAAACAAAGATGTCTACAGAATCACATTCCTAACTAGCGTTTTTCAACCATTCAGAAAGTTCACCATTCATTTTAGGTTGATTATTACAATTAAACAGGTTTTCTGGTCTGGAGAAGTTGTGCAACTACAAATACCGCGTTTAACTGTGTTTAATAGCATCGCAGGCCTAAGCAGACAGTGACCTTGAAATGTTACCACTGTTACCACTCTGTTATTGAAACATAAACAACGATAGCGGTTTCAACTTCTGGAATTTCATATACTTGTTAAAAATTGCAGCTTGGTTTGTTTTACGTCAAAACTTTTTATTCACTGTGTTATAATTGATATGTTGTAACAATCAATGATGTTCTTTTCATTTAATACAGAAATGAGGTCAAGGCCGTCTTTGACACCATTCTAGCCCTTTAGAAAAGTCTAATATAGCTTTAGCGAGTGAAAATATACTGATGTGGAATACAATATTGACACCATGTCAGTTCATTTAAAGCCAGGCATAAAACAAACGAACAGCATCTGTTTTGCTCTGGTTTCCTCTTTCAATCATCTTAGTGGTTTCTGGTTTCGATGAGAGCTAATTAGCAGCTCGCCTTTTTATGACATCATTTCTTCAATTAGTGATTTGATATCTAAATGTTTACCAACCACAATCGGTAATATGAAACACACTACAAAGCTTTACTCAAATAATGAACTTGCCACTTCAGCTCACACAGTGCGCAATACAAAGCAGAGTGTCACTTAACTGATGTTGGCCAAGTTCTTTCTCTTAAACAGAAAAAGCGGATGTCTTGTTTGAAATAAAGTTTTTAAACTCCATGAATTCAATGCTTTAATATATGTGTTTAATTAACCACTTGCGACAACGTTTGCAGCAATATTTTTTTATTCTGCCATTTCATTTCATTTTGTTTATTTTTACAAGGCTTGTACTTTATGCACAAATAACGAAAACCCTTTTTTTTGTTTACACCATCTAATCATTCCTACCACATGTTTCTGTTTACACGATGTGATCATCCCTGCCTATCCAGACACGGTTCAAATAAAAAGCTACAATAAATATATATATATATATATTAAGCCTTGTCAGGTACTTCGATTGAGATTGCTAGCGAAAAAGTCTCCAGAGCTTCGAATCAAAGCAGGATTAATGACGGGTAGGAAGTACAATATATATGTAAAAATAAACAAAATTTCGCTGCACCTCGATACTCAGCAAGGTTGAACTTATTAATATAAAGGTTTAGATAAGAACCTTTGAACGTGTTTCAGACCGTTTTAATTAAAGCTTTTCCCTTTATGTTTTTACAGATTTTACCCGATTGCTACCACTCTGTATATACTATTACATTAATCTGTCATGGATACTTTTAACTGAACCTATTTTCGTTTATTTTATTAAACAAGCCTTTCACGTTTACAAGACATAATTATCAGACATTGTAACTATCTTTTCTAATAAATTTTACGCTTGCAACAATTCTGTGCAAACATCAGTTTCAAACTGCAGTCATAAAGCACTAACCTTACAGCACGGACCACTGGAAACATTCAACTAGATAGCAACAAAACAGTCATCTGTTTTTCTGGAGTTTCTTTCAACCATATAAATATAATGAACATAGAATGAGTCACTTAGTTCGGAATTTGCTTCTGTCATAATCAAGTTTTGCCTTTTACAATATTGCCTTCACAAAACAATAACATTTGCAGTTGTACCTCTAATAAGCCAAATCACACTTTGGGCGTTCCCAATAAAAATGCGCAAAAATTCCTGCGTTTCAAATAAAATAACCGGGTAAAAAATGAAAGAAATGATAGAGAGATTTCGCCTAAATGTCAAATTTCTCTTGCACCAAAGAGCAATCGGGTTTTTAACCACCCGTTTGATATTTTAAAAACTTATTAAAAGTTTTAACAAATGGTTTCAAGTTTCATTTTCTTTTATGTTCCGAGTATGAGCTGTTTTCGCGATATTTCTTCCATATTTTTCTATCATTTCTTTCAATTCTTTACCCGGTTCCCACGCAGTCGAAATTCAAAATTCTTGCGCATTTTATTCGAAACACCGAAAGTGTGATTTGGCTTATGTGTTTTGTAACAGAAAACAATGAACCACAGGTGAGACTTTTCCATCTCTTAATAAGACACTATCCAGGCCAGCGGTCGCTAATCTGGTTCTTTACTCTGTCAATTTAGCCACATCCCATCCCCTCATGGAATGGCGGAGCACACTTCGGAGGTTAATACGGCTCTGACTTGAACTGTGTTAGCGTTTTTTTTTACATTCTACATCAGATATATTGGTCTTTCACATTACTTTTGAGCGAGTATGCAAGAACAGGCGTTTCAGTTGTGATATACTACCAAAATACAAAAACCGAGGTATCCTTTAAATAGTTGTGATTTTAAAGGGGTGATTGTGGCCAGATCACTACAAATATTTCGCACTGATATTGAGCACCATTGCACAAAAATGGTATTGACACGGTACAAACATTTTACTAGCAAGGTATTGACATGGTACTAATATTTGTAATTGTATGACAATACCATGGTACTCACCTGGTACCAATTGTACCCGTATACTTGTAAAATGGTATTAATGCTACCACTTTATGCTGACATGGCACTAAAATGATACCAATGTTGCATCTGAAAATAATAATTCCTATCAAACCACAACTGACGGCTGACGATGTCGACTCAAACGCCAAAGTTTTACCCTTGAGTATACCTATTTGTGTTTGTCTGCATTCCAACACAAAGACAGAAGGCAAATAAATCTCATTTATTCACCTAAATAAAGAAATCAAGATACATACTATATGAGCCTACAGCATCCAGATACATACGATATCAGTCACACAGCATGTAGGTACATGCAATGTCAGCTCTACAGCATTTAGGTACATACGATATCAGTCACACAGCATTTAGGTACATACGATATCAGTCACACAGCATTTAGGTACATGCGATGTCACCTCCACAGCATTTAGGTACATAGATATCAGTCACACAGCATTTAGGTATATACGATATCAGTCACACAGCATTTAGGTACATGCGATGTCAGCTCCACAGCATTTAGGTACATACGATATCAGTCACACAGCTACACAGCATTTAGGTATAAACGATATGAGCCAGACAGTATTAGGCACATACCAATGCCAGCCATACATTTGCGTACATGCGCTATCAGCCAGACAGTATTTAGGTACATACGATGCCAGCCAAACATTTGCGTAGATACGCTATCAGCCAGACAGGATTTAGGTACATACGATGTCGGCCAAACAGCATCTAGTTGCACACGATATCAGCTAGACAGCATTTAGGAACTCATGTATTATAAGATTCATATTTTGCTGCCGAGATTTTAAGCTATTGACATTATTCTATCATTACCGTCTATATGGAGGAGAAAGATGTACTCGGTGTACTCAGCTATCGCCTACTGCAAAACATTTTCAGTGTACTCGTTCTAATTACAGTTCTGCAGCCAATAGACATCTTCGCATCTAGTAAATAACTGTACATCTTAATGTCATTGAAGGCATTACGCTGATTGAGTTTGAGGAAGAATGTCCGCATTCAAGTTACGTGTAGTACAATAATAGCAATAGAAAGCACAGAAGTGTAGAAAATAAGATCCAGTTCCGATTGACATATTAAACTAAAAAACCACGAGTGACAATAATCTGAATAGTTTTAGACTTTTTACACTATACAAGCCCGTAAGCACTACTACAGGTATTGCACTCCATCACGACATTGCTTAGTAAATAATACTGCTGCATTGAGAAATGGACCATTATATCACAAAGGGCCGTATTTCATATTGTGAATTCACTGTAGTATCAGGTTTCTCGCTAAATGATGCTATGGGAAAACCTACGAGATTTTCTCCTTGAAATTATATTAAAATTTGAATTAAGAAGGTTACAAGAGTATCACCCCTAATGTTACGCCCAAATCCCCAGTGCAATAGATACAGATCATTTACCCAACAGCAAGCCGCTTGTTATGATCACCATAAAATTTCTAACTCAATGCACTGATTAAAAGATTGTGTATACTTCATGAATGCTCCAGGAAGGGGTAACTTTTCGTACTTGATTTAAATCAATTTTTTTGCTCAACGTCAGTGAAACATAATATGTCCCGAAAGTGTTGAGACGAAAGGTCTTTAATCAGAAGCAGGTCAAACGATCGTTAGCAGTGTCCTTAGGTTTGCCTCATGAAGTATTTTTGTCACAATCATATTAGTAACGTAATTCCGTGACTTCAAGAAAATGGTACTTCATGTTGTATTTTAATAATTTAGTTTCAGTACATTTATTTTTAGTTTTAACGCTTCCAGACAATGCTCCTACACACGGTTCTTTGGATAAAAATAAAACCTACTGAGTTTCCTTTAGAGTTTCTTCAGAAATACTTTTCCAGCATTTACGTCGCCAGTCCTTTTGAATGATATTACCAATTCAGAAGACGGAAGGACCCGATCATACATTCAATGGCATCGAAATAAAATTTGTGTCACATCATTCAGCCTTAAACTCAATAGTCATTATAAATATATTTTTTTCTTATGATGATCTTCTAGACATTCATTCTTGGCACTCATAAGCAAACGAGGTAACTTTATTTATCAACATTCTTTTCAGAACTAGTGTTCTGAATTTCACAGTAAATGACGTTCTGTGGTAAGGCAATTTGTGCAGCAACAAGTCCCTTTCGTTAGCGGCTTACCACGTTCCCACTTGAAGCAGGCATAGGCCTGTAATGTTTTTTATCGTGAGAAAACTTAATGACTTTCAACATAGCAATGGTTTCAGCTTTGAAAACGATAGAGCGCAATAAATGCATATATATTCCGGTTTATATATATATATATATATATATATATATATATATATATATATATATATATATATATATATATATATATATATATATATATAAACGTATATATATATATATATTAAAATTTGCGTGTTCTACCGTAAAATGTCAAGAAATAGAATACATTTTCTCATGAAATTAAGAAAGGACCCGAGATGCTTTCCTCACACAGAAAAATACTGACATGCAGTTCATCAGACTTAAGCTCTCAGCTATGGTTAAAGTACCTGAGTAAATTGATCGAAAGACGATATACCAAATTTATCTTACTTTGTCTCTTACGGAATTAAACCACAGTAGTACAATCTGAGGTTTTCCCACTTCGCTTAAAGTGTAAATACTGGCAAAAAAGTTGACACTAAGCAAAACCATGCAGAAAGCGATATATGCATCACAGGATTACAGGATTACAGTAGTGTTTAGGATCTAGCAAAATACGTAGTCATTCGTCTGTAATTACCAAAATTCTGTTTTGCTGATATAAATAATGGTCATTTCGAAAGTTAAACTCTTTTGATTGGAAGATAATGAGTGACATATAATACACACTATGCTGATTGGAAGGTAATGAGAATTACACAAATGTTTCACCAAAGATGGAAAATAGTATTAAAGCTTATATTTAATATAAGCTTTAATACTATTTTAATACCATATTATAACGCAAAATAGTATTCAAGTCCAATGACAGGCTAATTGTTATGTCAGATCCACTGTCTTATATTCAGCAACTGGCGAAAGAGATGGCGTGGCTGTCCACTTGAGCTAGCAATTATTCTGAGACAGAACCGATGCGTCTCTGAATGCTTAATGAACATTACCCCAGAGAGATCATATGGAATTATTGAATCAAATTTATTTTGTTGTTATTTGGTTCTACTAAGCCTTGGTGATATTAAGCTCCACCAAACTCCTCCTTTCCTTATCCTGCCATAGATAACACCTATAATTCTCTATTTTCAAGGCATTTGTATGACCAAGCTTATTAACGGCATGTACGCAACGTCTACGCCTTAGAACATTCCTACAAATACATGTCTTAGAATAGCTACCTAGTGCTCAGCCTTAGATATTTAAAAATACTCAGCGTTAAATGAGCAAAAAAATGTTCAGCCTTAGATATATCAACAAATGTATAACAGAATGTACAGCTTTAGATACCCAAAGAATTATACAAAGAAAGAAACCAAACCATTTCATAATAACAATTTAATGAAAATTAAGCTTAAGCTGTGCACAGTGTTGTGGTTGGATTGTATAGCGTAACAGGAGAGACAGTCTTTCGGGACGCGTAAACAACACGCTCCATTATTTAGCTTATTCGATGCTCCGTCGTGGTGGCCATTTGTATTTATACTTAATTCCCACTTTACCATATTACTCATCCAGAATGTCAATAGATTCTAGTATTCAATTTTTTCATCAGAATAATTAGGTCTTTTACTGTTCTAAGGCTCTCAGAGGGTTAAGGTCAACACAGGTTGTATATTAAGTCTTCGAAACTAAAGCAAAGAGGAAACACAGTCCAAACTTTATAAGGCATTGTTATTAAATCGTCTTATCTAAATTACACAATGGCAAAAAATGTAATAAACAATTTTACACCTTAATAAAGAAACATGTGACTTAAATTATAATCCTATGTCATCTACATCAATCCCATGTTTCTATCCCTCTACTGCTGTAGCTAAATTTTGTGAACAGAAAATGCATAGGCACTAGTAGAGCTCAGTAACAAGTAATTGCTGGGTAATTAGATACAGAAGATATGATTGAGATTTGTTTATATAATTTATATGAAATATTTATGTTACAGCACTTATCTAAATGTAACATGAGCAAACAGCGAGGATAGTTCCCCCATGTTCAACTACGGTGCATCGGCGCTGTGATGTGAGAATGTTCACCTTGCCATGCTTAACCATGTGATTTACTGTATTGATGCAGGCAATTTCAGATCATGACCTTATTATTCAAGCTCTTTTGATTGGGTGTAATTTCATTAATTGCTACTTTGAAACAAGCTCTTGCTTTCAAGGTGATGGCCCTAGGGCTAAAAACAACGCAAAAGTGCTTAGTGAACGTTTCTTGTTAAATGTAAGCAGTTATCTAATCTGATCTGGGCTTAAGTCCCTAGGTTAAGATGGAACAAAGACCGCTTGATATTGAAAAGCTTTAGGGGCAAGCAGCGCCTAAAGAAAGACCTAAAACAAGTGTCCTCGGCAGCCAGAATTGCTTTGCTCAGATGGTTTTCCGTTATAAATTTTAAAGGCACGTGGACAAGTACTCTAGTCTGTCAGCCTGATCAGTGCTGAAAGAAATATATAACAAACTCACTTATGAGATTAAAGAAAAGATTAGATCGATTAAGTACTAATACAAAGAAGTTCTTTGTTGTGCAAATGTTACATTGATTGGATTTTACACTGAGGCTTTTATTATTATGGTACTATATTTAGCCTGATTACTGCGGTAGTTTTAGTCTGTTGCAAAACCTTTCGTCAAGCGTTCTGATTTTGCAAAGGAAGCCTATTTTTGATGGGTTTTAGTGATTATTGCTTTAGCTTTGAAAATATCTAATGATATTGCATCAGATCTATGCCATTGTTAAAGTTCCTTTTCCCAAAATGACGGTTTGACGGATGTGGTTTATCTATGTGCATCACTTTTATAGTATTGCACGAAGAATATCTTCTTCACGGTTTTTCGTTTACGCAGAATACGAGCACACAATAGGATGCATGTAATGCGCCTGAAAGCATGCACGCGCAACACCACTTAGTTTGTACTGGCTCAGAATGCACGTCTGCTGTATGTTTATCTTTTGCAGTATCACACCTATCTATTATACGGCACTTAGCCTGTACAAAACAAGATACAACTATGAACTCTGTAGCTTACATGGGACCAGTAACTGGTGTACTTCTAAGAACCAAATCCGGTCTAGTCTCTGGGCAACAAATTTTTAAATATGTACGTTTTGGGAACGTTATGGGGGTTTATCAAATAAAAACTGCTATGCCTCTTTTGTAAAGCAATTGCCTTGATAAAATATCACTGAACCACAGTAATACCAATAAACAACAGCAATACCAATTAACCACAGCAATACCAATTAACCACAGCAATACCAATTAACCACAGCAATACTAATGAAAGACAGGAATATTTGGCGTTGAAACAGCTTGCAAGCTTAATCAAGCTTATAAATTTAACAAACTGTTCTAACCAAAAATTGGTCCCTGTTGTTTTTCAAAGGTAAATGTTGATTTTGTTACTTGTTTCTTCATTTTACAGTTGCATTTTAAGCAACGCGGAAAACCCGTGTTTCACTACCCCATGCAACCAGAGGTGCATCATAGAGAAGCATTGAAACTTGCCGCGTACGATGCTGGAAAAGGTAGAAATAATAAGTTTTCTAAATGTCCTTACTTGAATAAAGAAAATAAAATAAAGTTTTGTGAGAACTAACCACAAACGTCGCAGTACAAAGCAATTTACTCCATGTCCTATTCCCGGAAACATATTAGCCTATCAGAGGGATGCAGGGTGATGTGTTGAAAATAGAATGAAATATAGCCGAGTAAAATAAATGATAGCTTAGATGATCTCAAACAAAGGAGACTTGTTAAAACTGAAAATAGATACAAATCCAATGAGAGTGGTGATGGATAATATTTTATGAATCTGAGATTGCACGCAAAAAAATTAAGAGTTTAGGATATGGATTCACACATGGAAACAAGTATTCCTAACAAACAATGCTGATGTGATTTGTTATGGCAGTCATACAAACGCTCCGTTTTCTTAAGTCAGTTTCTAGACAGGCTATTCACTAAATACTTTCTAGAGTTTGGCATACCAAATCATTCCATTAATGTGTTGATCAATAAAGATTGATATTAAAAATAAATATTGTGTCCAAAACATTCTTGAATTCGATTGAAAATGGTCGTTTGCACCCTGTTGAATTAGCACTACATGGCAAGAAGAAACTTAAACTGTAAGAACCAATAATCAAATAAATCTGTAAATCAATTTACCTCTCATCTAGCGTAGAGGTGATTATGGGAAGTACTGGGGATAACAGACAGGAGCCTCAACATTCAATGTTTTAAATGTCAAGAAAGAAGACATATTTTGTTACGATATTACGTGGATCAAACTCAGATGTTGTCATCCTACAGACAAGAAACATTAGACATGTAATTCATCAACCTTAAGCTCTCAGCTATGGCAAAAGGACTGGCGTTTATTTACCAGAAAAAAGATATTTCTTTTAAATTTAGCCTATAAAACACATCAATACAATCTGATAATTTTGGAGGTTTTGTTCAAAGTGCAGGGCTAATAAAACAGCAGACACTAAGTAAACTCAGAAAGTAATAGAAAACGGCCTAATGTCTTACATTGTTCACGATCTGACAAAAAAAACGTAGTCATACGTCTGTAATGCACCAGTCTTCTGTTTTGCGGATATAAAAACATAAGGATAAAATGCTGCTTCAACATACATCTTACGTCATTCAGGAATTATGTAGTCATTCGTTTGTAAGGCATCCAATCATCTGCTTTGCTGATGTAACAAATGCAAGTGTAAACTGCTTCGACATTTATCTTGATTTTTTTAGGATGGGGGGTGGAGGTGGGGGCTATTCAATCTATTTACATTGTCCATAAAACAAGAGAGCGGTAATTAAATAAGGCGTTAATATGGAAGTCGCGTTTCATCTAAAAATCAGTGCGTTTTATCTAAAAATCAGTGCGTTTTTTTCTAATAATCAGTGTATTTTATCTAAACGGGGTAACAGTTATCCTCCTTGTCTTGCTGTTTTTGCCCACGTGAATACGTTTATTAAAGCGATATATTATGGGACTGGCTGCTTTGTAGGGGACTATGGATCCAATGCAGGGCTCATCACCTCTATCCATCGCTATTATGACAGCAATACGTATAATCTGGCTTTAGATATTCAAACACATCTGAACTTTGCCTCTCAGATACTCTTCTGTACTGTGTGTTACCGGTTGTGTGTTACTTTGGAGCTTTTGTTAAGAAAAACAAAAACAGTTTCTTCACAAAGCTTTTGTCAGCGCCTGTTGGCCTATACCGGTGATGCCCGAGTGAATGTGACGAGCGAAGTTTTGTACTCGGTTTAGATAACACAAAATTTACTTTTCTTTGTATAGGAATGAATTGTCATTCCATGCGCGTTATGTTCAACATTACAAATAAAATTCATTTAACATGCTTTATGAGACTCGCTTTATTTCAGAGGATGGAAATCGATTGATGAGTGGTTACAAGTTGCATTGAAACTAACTTTCGTGCCTTCGTGATCAATAGGCTTTGACTGTGATAGTTGGGATGGTGGGATGGTATTACAAATAGATAAAGGTTTGTTGGGACTGCAGTAGTGAAACTGACTGTTGAATTTTTTAATACCTTATTTTTCAATTTAAAATAATTTTAATCCGCATAAAGATTGTTTCTAGTTCATTTTCTTCTGATTTTATTTTTTCTTCATGAAACTAACAGTGTGAGACTGGGAACCACCTCCCTCCGTCCACGCGATCAAAATACCGCACGTTATCAAAATATGGACATGACTAACACACATGGAGCGATAAACATACCGCAGCTGACAAATATAAAGCACATGATAAAATATACCAGGTGGTAATCAATCCGCATGTGATCAACATAAACTATGCGACCAATGCACAAACAATATGTTCAACATGAAGTTGTGATCAAAATTCGCATGTTATCGACATGCCGCATGTGATCAAGCACATGGCAAGCGTTATGCATGCGGTCACCCTACCAGATGTGATCAACATACAGCACGTAATCAGCATACCGCATGTGATCAAGCACATGATAAACATACTTTACGTGATCATCAAATCGGATGTGAGCAACATACTGTGCCTAATCAACATACCGCATATGATCAAGCACATAATCAACGTACTGCACGTGATCACCGTACCGGATGTGATCAGCATACTGCAGGTAAAAAATATACCGCATGAGTTTAACATACCGCACGTGATTCAAATACAATATATGATCAGCAAAATACTTCATGTGATACACATACCGTTCATGATGCACTTACAACACGCGACAAATACCGTGACTATCATACCGCACGCGACCAACATGCATCAACACACTGCATCCAGTCAACATACCGATGTGATAAATATGCCACACTAATCAAAATGCATCTCGTGATCTTACGGACGGGAAGAAAGACAGTGTACTTGCACCTAGTAATGCCTTATCCATAAAGCCCTTCTTAATGAATACTTTCGGAAGTTGCCAGTTCCATCCATCGAAATTATGTTTCGCTAAATAGTCTATTTGCGGTGTTTTTGGTAATGTGAGCCTGCACCTAATTGCCACTCACCACTAAAGGTCTACGTTAAGCTTTGCTGCTTACGTTAACGCAGAAATATGAAACAATCTGTGTTTGGGTCTGAAGACATGCCCGCAGCCTTGTAATCCCGTCGTTTACATAAGCATTGGTGCGTGGCACAAGGCTGGTGGCTACTCTTCCTGTTAACACACACCACGCAGGTGTCAGTTCTGCTACCAGTCCCTAGCACGTAAGTTCTTGTGTTTACCATAGTAGCCTTTCGGTGGCTCTAATCAAGATCGTTATATTCCAACCCTTTCTTTAAACCCAACATTATTTCGTCAACTCTGTTTTCTAGCTCTTGGACTTTGTCACCTAGACACATTAATTAAGAACTTCTCAGAAGAAGGGTTCTTGTTACGGAAAGTACTTACTTGCCCATATCAATGTTTGCTCACAAAATGAATTTCTGAAAAGCAAATTCTGATGAATATTTCCAAGGCTATTTATCAAAATATATACTTAATGAAAGACGTGTACTTAGTGTGATGCTATTTATAGATTCCATGCATTTTCTGACAAACCACGAGATGATTGTTTATAAGAGTTCATGACAGTTCATTTGCTTATCGCTTGTCATCTACTATTTTAGAGTTAATTTATGACTTGGCAGTTTTAAAATAGAAACCTTCATTAATTGCATTGTTATGAGGGCAAGTTAAGTACAGTTAATTGAGTGCAGAGTTCCTTAATGTCAGGCTTATGTCAAGACTCCGCCTGCTTCCGAACATTTTCGTTCCTTCCTGATCATACAAAATTACTACTGACATAAGAAGTATGATGTAGAAATCTGATAGTATGTTTCTCTGAACAAAAGTTATAGAAGAAAACCCTCATGCTTAAATAACCATTCCGAATCACACAGTTACATCTTGTGATTACACCGCTACCTGCCACAATCACACTGCTACCTGTCACAATCACATCGTCCACTATCACAATAAAATCGCTATCTGTCCCAGTCACATTACTTTCTTTTGTAACAATCACTTTCCTACTTGTCACAGTCACATCGCTGCCTGTAACAATCCCCTTCCTACTTGTCATAATCACATCGATACCTGTAACAATCACTTTCCTACTTGTCACAATCACATCGCTAACATTGTACAAATAGTCACAATGTGTGCCTTAAATTAAAATACACCAGCAAAATCACGCTTGAACCACCATGATATAACCCCAAGTAGCCTTACAAACCAAAGTAGCCTTACAAACCCAGGTAGCCTGTACAAACCTAGGTAGTCTGTACAAATCCAGGTAGCCTGTACAAATCCAGGTAGCATGCACAAACCCAGATAGCTTGTACAAATCCATGCAGCTTGTGCAAATCCATGTAACCTGCACAAAATCAGGCAAACCTGTACAATTCCATATATAGCCCGTACAGATCCAGGTAGTCTGCCACGCCAAAAGCATATTGTCAGCACTGCATAGAGAACATTACGTATACAGCCCGTGACTTTATATATTAAAAAAATGATTGGAGCGCTGTACATTTGATGCCATTGACAACAGGGATTAAGCCTTGGGCACGGAAAAGATACTCACTGAGCCAGACAGAAAGAGTAGTTTTAATAATTGATATCAAAGAGTTTGACTTCAAGCTACTTCTTTCAGCATTTCCTTTTACGTCTTAAACATAACAAAAAAGGAGCATGTCAGATATGTTTCTATTAGCTTTTAGCATCTTTTCTGATGCCATTTCTGTTTGCTTGTTTTTAGCCTTAGCCAAATTAAGCTAAGCCAAGCAAGTTTAGCGAAACCCAGTTTAGTCGCTCTAACAACAGGCATCAGATTTAACTGGTTTAAGAATACTCTACTGCTTTCAAGCAAAAATTAAAATAATAATTGTAATAAAATCCTTTTCAAACTCAATAATAAAAAATATGTATCTGTTCTATTATTATTTATTTTTATTTTAATGAAGAAAAGAACTCTGATTATCATTATTAGTAGTATTAGTATTAGTATTATATTAATTGATTCATTTTTATAAATTTAATTTTTATCTTTTCTTTGCACTGATGACATAAAAACCAGAAACTTCTTGTTGTTCTAAATGGTTTTAAATATATTGTAAATGCATGTAAAACGGCAAAAGAGATTAGAATCATTATCATTACTATAACTACTATTATTACTGAATTGTTATTGTTATTATTATTATTATTATTATTATTATTATTATTATTATTATTATTATTATTATTATTATTGTGCGGGAATTGGAATAACCAATCTGTTCAATATACAGCGTTAAACTTAATAATCTATTTTGCTATCTTTAATCTAAATCTCTGTAGACATTTTGCTCTGGTAAGTTTATTATCATTACAGCAAACATTGTTATTTGGATACACTAGAACTCCAGAACGATGACCAAGAAATAAAAACACCTTTCGCTATTCCTATTACAATTCTGTTCCACTTTGTTAAACTCCGAAACTTAGGATCCCCCGTAAGATAAGTCGAGACCAGTGCTATAGCTGGTCTAATTTTTCTGAGTTCTATTGTGTGTGTGTGTGTGTGTGTGTGTGTGTGTGTGTGTGTGTGTGTGTGTGTGTGTGTGTGTGTGTGTGTGTGTGTGTGTGTGTGTGTGTCTAAAATGAAGATTAAATTGTTTCTGTTCAGTAGATAGTCGTTTCTTATACAGTAATCACTCACCACTCGATCTTTTCAGTGGCTAGCCTTTTCTTATTCAACACGCATTCACCACTCGATCTTTTCAGTGAATAGCCTTTCCTCATGCATTATGCACACACAACCCAATCTTTTCGGTGAATAGCCTTTCCTTATGCATCACGCATACACAGCCCGATCTTTTCAATGACTAGCCTTTCCTTATGCATCACGCATACACACCCCGATCTTTTCGGTGACTAGCCTTTACTTATGCATCACGCATACACAGCCCGATCTTTTCAATGACTAGCCTTTCCTTATGCATCACGCATACACAACCCGATCTTTTCGGTGACTAGCCTTTCCTTACGCATTGCGCACACACAGCACGATATTTTCAGTGACTGGAATTCCCTCGTACATTACGCACACCATACAGACACGCTTAATTATTCAATTGAAACAATCACATATGCTTCACATCGGCATTTGAATCTTATTTAGCAGGGGTACTAAATTATGTGCTGCTCATAAACGTATGACGTAAACCACTGTCAAACTGCGCCATTTTCTTTGTAATTGCTTTGAATATACACGTATAATATTTATGACGGATGAGATCATTTTGGGAATAGTATGGTGACGTCCCGTGCGTAATCAGTCTTCAATTACTTAATTAATAAGGCACTACGGCTTTAATTATTAAAGTTAATTGTTAATGTTTCTTTCATTCCATCTTGCTTTGAACACCGCGTTGTATTTTATTTTCATTCATTAAAAATAATAGTAAAATGGCATACAATAACATTTCCTCTTTCATGTAATATTATTAAAAAAAAATATTATTAAAAATGTCAGAGCGTATTGTTCTGCAGACGCACAGGGAAATCCGCAAAAAATAACACTCATTAAAACAGGCGAACGTCAGCAGTTGTATAACAATACAAATACAATGCTTCTGATCCACACCACGTGATCTTGTCAACACCACGTGATCTTATCCACACCACGTGATCTTGTCCACACAACGCGATCTTGTCCACACAACGTAATCTTACTATGGCGGTATATTTGTCAAAAAAAAAAAAAACAAACAAACAAACAAACAAAAGATGGCATGTTGTGTATTTTAATTTTTCTCGCCTTCCATTAAATGGCCTCAGGGGGGAGTTGGGGGGGGGGGTTGACGGGGGGGGGGGTTAGGGCGGGGGAAATCGGCCGAGGGGGGGGGGGGTTTCGCCTAGACTCGCCCTCGCGGCAATTTCCTTAACCGCACGACGTTTAAATTTGACGCATAATTTGACTATTTATTTAGCGCTATTTAACTGTGCCATATTTTTTTCGCGCATTTATTTATTTAAAAACAAATGACCATTTATATGGACCGAACGCGAGATGAAAATAAAATATAGAACATGTACGTTTTGATTTTTTTTTTTTTTTTTTTGGTCAAATACACTGCCATACAAAATACCTGTTGGAGCGCGAACGTCGAGAAATTTTTGCACAATTATACCGCCATAGCTTGTGCGCACCGCCCGATTTTTTTTTTGCGCACCTGCGATTTGGTGCGTGCCTTCTGACGACTGTGCGTGCTACACGATTTTTGCACGCATCACATGATCTTGTCCGTGTTGTCCGTCTGATTTTATACGCACCGTACGATTTTTGTGCATCCTATGTGTGACTCTGAACGTACCACACAATTTTTGTACGCACCAAACTCTCTTGTGTGCGAAACGTGATTTTCGCATCACGTGATTTCTCTAACTGACAGCTTTGTACATAAGTAAATTGTATAAAACATGATGTATTTTTGTAACACATGAAGAGTATCTTATTAAACCTAAATAGAGTCACTGAAGAGAAAAAAAGATAACCTTAAGATTTGTGTCTAATCGAAACATTTAAATATTTAAACTATTCAGAAGTCTGTTCGATTGAAATTATAGCGCTTTATGTCTTTAGTACCTCATAACTGCAAAGCTTTAAGGGATTAGTTCATTAATAATATTGAGAAAAAAAATATGCTCTCGTGATAGCTTTTAAACATCCACCACCCCCGTACCCAAGCAGTCGATCGGCAGAACAGTGAAAGTTCATTGGTTTTATAAGATTACGTCCGCTTTCTTTTCCTTTATCAGTCATTTCTTTTTGTCAAATTATATTTTAAATACTCTGATCGTTCACACGCGTTTTTACGTGTTTACATCGCAAGGAAATTATATACACCGTGATAAACAATGCGTATATTCAAACAAACACATGTCTACTCACAGATAGGCGTTGTGTCCGTCTATGGGATTCGATCGAGACGCCCCTAGCGGCCGTTTTGATGGCGATTTCTGGCTGGGTGGTTTCAAGGTAGAGGCACCAGAGTAGCTGAACTCGCAGCCATCCGGTCTGGTGACGATGAGCTTCGGACTGACCGGCATCTCGTTACGTTTACGGCGACGTTTTTTCGAAGAGAACGCACGGCGCAGTAAGCCTTTCCATTCGAGTGACCGTGGTTCGTCGTCATTTGCAGACGCCGCACTTAGATCTAGCATAGAACGACCGCTGCTTAACTTTTGAACGCTTAATGCCATCGCTTGAAATCTTATTGCGAATGTAATATCCCCTTCTTAATACATCCAATCCTTTGGTCTTTTTCCCATAAGCTCACTCTTTTATGTGTGGTCCTTTTATTAAGTTATATACTGCAATTATATTAGTTACTACAAATACCGCTCCTCTCATTTATAGTCTCTCTAGAAGATATACTGCCGATTCCATTAAACACCCTGACGTACGTCAGCTATGCACATGACGTCGCCTAAGCACATGACGTCATTTTGCCGCCTCATGCAGTGTTTAAGTGTCGCTTAATGAAATTATCTGATGGCACTATTCCTTACATCTGAGCGAAGACAATAAATGTGATGCAGTTTTATATTGTGTCAGCTCCAACTAGTCGTTGTTAAGCGAGCTCTGTTGCTGCAACTGGATGCATTCCACGCAGTCTTTTAATTTTTAATACTCCGGCTGACGTGTGACTACGTCTGTGGGTATTTAAAAAAAAATAAAAAAGTTCTCTTTTCACGTATCAGATATCTCTCAGAAACTATAAATAGAACATGGATTTCAATTTTCGACACGTTTTATTTGAAGTAATTGAAGATAAAAAGTGTGTTTATTTTATTTATTTATTAATTAATATTATTATTAATATTTTTGTGTCTCATATATGAGCTGCCGTTAGAGCAGTTCCAGAAAGCGTTTCCCTTTTGTTTTTGCACATTCATTGTACTAAATCTGTAACGTTAAATGCCCTTGCAAAGTAAGTGGTGCCATTACTGAGTTCAGAGAGGTGTTTTTGTTGTTTTTCCAGCAGGTAGTGCTAAGGCATTTTAGAGACAAGCAGGTTTCCTGAAGACAGTTTCTGGGACAGTCCTAGCGTCCCTCCCTCCCTCTCTCCTTCTCCCTCTCTCTCTCTCTCTCTCTCTCTCTCTCTCTCTCTCTCTCTCTCTCTCTCTCTCTCCGTTTATCTCTCTCTCTCTCTCCATGCCTCTCTCTCTTCTTTTTTCTCCTTCTTCTTCTTCTTCTTCTTCTTCTTAGTCTTCTTCTTCTTCTTCTTCTTCTTCTTCTTCTTCTCCCTCCCTCTCTCTCTCTCTCTCTCTCTCTCTCTCTCTCTCTCTCTCTCTCTCTTCCTCTCTCTCTCTCTCTCTCTCTCTCCCATGCCCGTCCCTCCTCTCTGCCTCTCTCTCCCCCATGACTCTCCCTCCCCCTCTTTCACACCCGCTTCCCTATGGCTGTCCCTCTCAGCGCTTGTTCTTTTTCTTTTATTTTATCATATTCATTTCGCTTTATTTTCCGATCGTATGCCAACGAAACTGTTCTCTTGCTATAAACCCCCATGGTATGATGAATAAAATTCATAAAAAGCGCGCTAAATGCTGCAATACATATTCATCTTATTTGCTGATTAATTCTTAATCTATACTATTTTTAGAACTACAAATATCTTTTGTTATATCACTCAATGCTCTTTTTTTTTTACTCTTTTATTGCGATTTAACCTTCAGCTGCTCTGTTTGCTAATGGAATTGCAAAGCGAGGACGGAGACTGCGCGCCATAAAGCCATTGTGCTCTGCCTTAAATCAATTTCTTCTAACCCTTAGCTGAGCATTTGCCGTTGCTGTTTAATTAAACAAAGCGTGAATATCCAAATGACTTAAGACGATAACCCAGAAATTGCTTCATCAAGTATCATATTCTTTTTATCTATATATTTTGCAAGTAGATCAAATCGATTACTGGATTATTTGTTCACTATAAATTCCAATATGGCTGTTTGCTTTAGATTACAAACGGAAAACTGCATTTCTGCTTTTTACAATGACCTTATGGTACTGATAATTTGTAAAAAAAATAGGAAAGGCAAAATTCACATTTTGCTACTTTCATGACTGACTAAACCATGTCTCTAATTGATAAATCTGCAGGACAAATCTGTTTGGCCCAAAAACATCTCTGGGCTTCCATTTCCAATGAGTGCATTCTGATCTTACCTCTCAGTGACATTATCCTTAAATATCAGTGGAGCCCTTTAAATATGGGCAAAAGAGGTGGGGTATTAAAAAGCAGCTGACAGGTTGATGATATGCAAGGCTTATCTATGAGGAAGAAAATGTAACTGTCTGAATAGTCTGCAAGGAAGAAACTATAACGCCTTTGGTATTCTGCCAGGAAAAAATCTGACGCTTTCTACAGTCTACAAGGAAGAAAATGTAACGCATTGGGCAGCATACAAGGTAGAAAATGTAACGCATTGGGCAGTATACAAGGAAGAAAATGTAACGCATTGGGCAGTATACAAGGAAGAAAATGTAACGCATTGGGCAGTATACAAGGACAAAAATGTAACACATTGGAGAGTCAATAAGGAAGAAAATGTAAGGCATTGAACAGTCTACAAGGAAGAAAATGTAACGCATTGGGCAGTATACAAGGCAGAAAATGCAAAGCATCGGAGAGTCTACCAGGAAGAAAATGTAATGCCTTGGAGAGTCTACAAGGAAGAAAATGTTACGCATTATAGAGTTTAAAGGAAGAAAATGTAAGGCAGTGGCCAGTCTACAAGGAAGAAAGTGTAACGCTTTGGAGAGTCTGAGAAGAAAATGCAGTGCTTGACCAAACGCAATGCCGGTAAACGGGTCATTATTTCATAAATACGAAGGGTCAATAACATCTGACAGGCGATATTTTATCTTCAAAAAAAGTAAGAAAGAGCGAAAGAAAGAAAGAACATCCACAGGTATAATTATACAGTGAAAATCATTTCAAGGCCCGTGTAAAAAAATAATACTACTAATAATAGTTAAAGTCTGAACATGAACTCTTTGTCCTCTTTTTACTTGTTCAGGCTGAACGGAAAAGTAACAAGTCGTATCTCATTCATCCTCAAATTACGTAAAACAACGGCAACTACAGGGGATGAGCCGAATGATCCCCCCCCACCCCTGCCCCCCACCCCACCCCCCAGCCCACCCTGTAAACCCCTTTGTTGTAGGGTAATATGAAGCTGCTTTGTCTCTTGGGTTCATTAACTCAAACAGTTTATCGATATAACTGGCAACCCTCTGCAGCGTTTACAGGCAAATTAGGACCAGGGCCAAAGGATGACAAAATGACAACTGTTTCATGCTTAAGTATTTAAAATGTCGTGACTTCATTTTTTTTCTGTAATAAGTTAATGGATTTTTTTTTTTACTGCGCAGAATATCAGGGTTGACTCCACCGTTCAGTCTTTTGTTTTTCGATGATATATGAATCAAGTCATGCTTAACAGATTGAGATGTTCACTTTCAATCCGCTGTTGTTCTGCGGTGTCTCAAAAACGTTACATCATCCCAACGTCGATTGAGGCCAAGACGCAGTGCAACCAAATTGTGACCACTTTTAAGCAGTGATTTATTCTGTTATTCTGAAGTTGCGACCAGATATTTCTCCAACTTACATTTCACATCTATTTCTAAAGTATATGTTTAAATTCGGAACCATTAATAAACTAGAACCTTATTTCGCTAGCGAAATGTTAAACACTTGACAAAAATTAAAACGCAAAAAATAGTTCCTTCAATGGGTTATTTCTTGAATAATATATTGCAAACAACACAGCTTGAATATGTCTTATAAGCCGAGTAGTGTTTGGTTTCTGTTGACTTAAGGTTTTATTGACTGAGCTAGCATACGCCGTGTTAGCTATTTACGCAGTGAGAGCTCGCACAAAGCTCACTGTGCAACTGTGAGTGATGTGGGTTAAATACTTGCAAAAAATACTCTTTTCACATGGCGTTTTAACAAAAAAACGAAATCAAAGACGAAAATAAAAAGTGACATGCACATGTTCAGATCAAGCTCTTCATAAGTTCTAAGTTTCATGGTCGTAGGGCCCATAGTGTCAGAGGAGAAGAAGACACAAAAATTCGGAAAAAGTGTCAAGAAGAAAAAAAAAAGGACGAATTTTGCTCGCACAAATTCATATAACCCTTGCAAGCCAAAGGCTTGTCAAGTGTTAACAAGACTGGTAAAGTCAATCTGGCTGATAAAATGATTGATTTCCAACGTTAGAGCGACATCGATCAACGTGAAAACATAACTGACGCCCACCGAGAACAACTGTTATCTGTATGTGTGGAGTCTCCAGGAGTCTCCCCCTGCGGTCACTGCTACTGGGAAGGCTAAAACAAGCCCTTGCATGTGCCCCCCTCCCCCCTCCCTCCCCCCCCCATGCTCAATTGATTCCTGAAATGCTCATAAAATTGCAGACTTTATTGCTCGCTGATAATTAGCTTCGTTATTGCTGTATCCACCAATAGCTACCCGCATATGTGCAGGTACTCAGGTAGTCGGGGGGGGGGGGGGGGGGGCAATGAGGTATAGAGTACCTTATGAGAAAGTTTTTGACACAAATGTGTTTGCTCTGTTTCTTTATTTTAATGATGTACACGCGCCGTTAACGTTAACGTTACACCGGAGCTGGAAGAGAGCAGGGCGGGGTCGGGGTGGGGCGGGAGGGTGGCAGGGTGGGCAGGGTGTGTGCGTGTCACAGGCAATTCCGTGATAGGTGATCTAACCGACCGCATTCGCTCAGCTAAGACAAATGGGGCGAACGCCAGTGCCCTGCTTGCCACCCCGAGATGTAATCGAACTCGTGACCTTGGGATTACCAGACCAACGCTCTAACCAACTGAGGTAACCGTCAGCCCCCGTAGATAATGTACACGCGCCGTTAGCGCTACATAGGAGCTGGCGGGCGGGGGGGGGGGACGAGGGGGCGAGCGGGGGTGGGCGGAGTGTGTGCGTGTCACGGGCAATTCGCTCCCCGTGCTGAGATAGGAATACGGCCCTGGGGGGGATATCTGGATGAGTGATATCTGAATGAGTGAAGTCTGAATGAGTGATCTGTCTCACTGGATTTGAAGGTCAAGTTCATTTCGTGTTTGCGACGATTGGGATTTGGAGAGAATTAAGACTCATGGTCTTTTATGACTTATCAATGAAAAAGGCGGGAAATATTGACAGCCAAGGGGTAAATGCTGCAAGTAGGGCGGAAAGTATTGCCGGTGTTCCGAGCAAACACATCCGCCCCCCTCCCCCTCCAATCTTCTCTTTCTGATGTGTAATTCTCTTCAATTTAAGTTTAGTAACTAAAACATATTGAAAAAAAAAAACAAAATTGCGGCAGCATTTAACATCAAGCACTTTTTCATTTTATGGCGGGAGAAACGTGAAAAAGAAACATGCTTATTTCCGTGCAATTTCAGAAGTGACATAAAAATGAAACTTTCCGAGTGTAATTTTCGAACAAAAACAAAACATCAAAATAAAGAAGATCCAGTGTAATATTTATGTAGTATGAAAAAGTAAGGCTTCTACGTATGAAAAGCGGTTGATGGCTTTTACTGTCAATAAGCCATTACTGTTAACACGCCTTTACTATCAACAGGTCCTTACTGTCAACAAGCCCTTGCTGTCAACAGACTCTTACTGTCAACAAGCCTTTGCTGTCAACAGGCCCTTACCGTCAACAAACCCTTGCTGTCAACAGACTCTTACTGTCAACAAGCCCTTACTGTCAACAGACCCTTACTGCCAACAGGCACCCAGTTAACATTCCAACGCCATTCTAACGTCGATTTGATGTTGCGACGCCTACCCGACCAAATTGCAGTAGTAACTCTAACAGGCCCTTACTGTCAACAGGCCCTAACTGTCAACAAGCCCTTACTACCAACAGGCCCTTACTGGCAACAAGCCCATACTGTCAACAGGCCTTTACTGTCAACAAGCCCTTACTCTCAACAGGCACCCAGTAAACATTCCAACGCCATTCTAACGTCGATTTGATGTTGCGTCAGAAAATCCGGGTTGAATAGACGTAAAAAAAAAAACAAGAACGCTGTATAGATGCTGAACCCATAACCAAAACAAACAAACAAACAGCCTCCTAAATGTATTATCGCTCATCAGTAGTCGTGTCAGGTCACTTTGAAATAGACCAAAACCAGGACGTAAAATACGATAATTTCAAGAGCGCGCAAGTTTTTTTCCCACCTCCTTTTGACTAATATTCATGGAAATCGACGTCATGCTTATCCTATGTAATCGGATGACCCACGGAGGGGGTACTGTGAGGGAGGGGTGACAATACCATATATATATATATATATATCACCCCTCCCTATGACGTTTCCCGCTCTGTGACGTTTCACCGCTATATGACGCTGTTTTTCTCTATCATTTATACCAACGGGGTAGGTAGGGGCAGGGGGTTGTATCAAGCTCCCCCAGCTACCGCCTGTTCAAAATGTGTTTGTGCTGTTCACAAAAATAAACACCAAACCCGCAGTCCCCCAAACGGGCGTAAAGCCCTGACTGGTGCCTTAAAGGGGTGGGGGACAGCACTGGGCACCAGGTCGGAGGAGTAAAGAGGAAGCGAGCAGCGTTTACCCCCTGGAGTAAAATAAAGCTCTTTTGTCAGTTGATGGCGCTGGGCTGTAGGTGTAACTGTTTGTATGCTTGTCTGTCTGTTTGTCTGCCTCAGACCTCGAGTCACGAACCTTCGGGTTGCTTCATGTCAGTTATTATTTTGCCAGTCGCTTTGGTCCCGAAGCCACATGTTATCACATGTTATCGCCCACCAGCTCATGACTTTCGTATGTAACAGCTCGATTACTTCAATACCAATGATCCAATTAACACAACCGGTAAATTACCGCGTCATTGATGGAATATCGAGGCACTGGTATCGACACTTTCTTAATAGTAGTAATAGTAATAGTAATAGTAATAATAATAATAATAATAATAATAATAACAATAATAATGATAATAATAATAATAATACACCTTTGTATTCACGACAGGTAACAATAATAGTCAATATAGGTTTTTTTAAGCGGATAGGGGGTTCTTATTAGCACAATAGCTAAATTAAATTCAGATTTAATTGTTTTAATGTCCACTTTAAAACTTGGATTTCCTGAAGTTTTTTACCGTGAAAATTGATGCTTTAACTCTTTCTACATATTTTATTATGTATTACCAAAGAATGTAAATTATCATTATTTACACAGTATCACCGCAACTGCCTGGGTTGCAAATAAATTAATTGAGATGCAACTGTTTTTTATGTTTATCCAGTGTGTGCTCATATAAGACACAATGTCCCCGCGTCGTCAGTACTCCTCTAACACTATGCGCACAAATACGACTGAAGGCGTTTGGCCTTTGACTGTTGTATACGGTGACCTAATGGAATCCTTCCCTGCATCCGTGAAACCGAGTTAAAGGGAAATGCGGGTATCTCTGCGCCATATAGCGACCGAAATGCGCATTACATTTCTCGTTGTTACAAAACAGCTGACCTCTCACTAATTCTATCTGTTATGTATAATCCCAGAGTAGATGGATATTTCTATTTATCTGGCTTTCATGTACATCCTTCAGTACTGAGTATTCTCGCACATTGGTGAAAAAGGTGCACCTTAGTGTCCATCTCACTAAAATCTTTATTTTAGTGGCTTTTTTAAAAGTGATTGCACTCGTTTATGAGTACTATTTTGCGCAGAATCTCCAGTGGTTCTGCGGACTAAAAAGGGGTTATACACAACAAACAGAACCACCGTAGAGGTTGGCTGTTGGACAATAACGGCTGTTTCTCGGTAGAAAGATGTCAGCCGGTGAGATGTATCATGCAATTAATGTGTAGAAGGTGTGGAAAAAAAAACCACGAATATAAACATAAAGTAGTTAGTACTGAATGAATACTAACTACTCATACATTTTTACTCCATGCAGAGGAGGCCGGGTGGTAAAGATGTGATGACGTCATGAAACTATTCAAACATAATCATCAACAATATATAGCTCTGTCTTTAAAATAAAAAAAAACACAGTCTTTAGATGAAATAGTCAAAATTTTTACAAAGGCAGTTAGTCAAGAAAAAAAGAAGAAAGAAATGAAAATGAAATAAAAAATGAAATGAAATTGAGACAAAACTGAAATTAAAATTGAAATTGAAATTGAAAATGAAACGAAAATGAATTAAAAATGTTGAAAAACAATATACTGATGATGACTCTCTTGGCAGAAAAAATATCAAAGCACGGAATTAAGAATAAGAAATAAAGCCAACAAAAGCAACAAAACTCTTGGTATATATTTTTCTCGTGCCCTGAGCTTCTTAGGTTAGTGTTAACTCATATCTTATCTCCTCCTGACACCTCTGTGCATGTGTTTTCCTTTTCAGAACGTCGCCATATTTGCAGCATTAAGGATTGCTTTAAAATAATTGAGTCGTGAAAAAAAAAAATATATTTGGTCAGAACCTTCACTAGGAGAAAACAGCATCTTGACATTTTACACCGCTGCTAAAAATTATCCCAGGGTTTGCGAGAGATGGGTAATGTAATGGGCTAATTACCCTCTATCCCCTTGTTACTTTTTGTAATCACATAAAAAAAGCTTTGCGGGCATTAGCTGTTGCAATTTTGCGACTCTGATCTGAGGAACACTTATTAACGTAAAGCCACTGTAGCGTATTAATATGTGACGCTTGTTTTTTTCCTGTTTACATAAACAGAAGACTAGGTAAAGGGGCTTTCTATGAAGTGCCTGCGCACTGAGTGAGGGAGAGAAAGGAGGGGGTAGAAGAGGGGTGGAAGAGGGGTTCTGGAGCTGTGCGTGCTCTGATGTCACGGTCAGTGAGTGACTTCTCAACCTTGGCTTTGTGGGGGAAGCGGAAAGATAAAAAAATTGACAACTTTTTATTCATACTTTATGGGTGGCCCCCAAGTGAATATAACGGAATATAAATGCCGAAATGCCGAGATGGGGAAGGCATTCCCAAAGTAGGGTGGCTTGAAAATGCCGGGATGGGGAAGATACTCCTAAAATTGGGTGGCTTTGAAATGCCGGGATGGGGAAGATACTCCTAAAATTGGGTGGCTTTGAAATGCCGGGATGGGGAAGGTACTCCTAAAGTAGGGTGACTTGGAAATGTGTCCCCATTTTCACCCTCTTAATTTTCACCAGCTTAATCAAAGAATTCAGCAGACAATAATAATAATAATAATAATAATAATAATAATAATAATAATAATAATAATAATAATAATAATAATATGATAATAATAACCAGCGATTTTTTATTTTCCAAGCTTCAGCGATCTTTCCGAATTGCATTTTACCATAATTGAGTGGTCTTTGGATATGAGTACATTTTTCGGGGGCGATATTTTTAAATTCTTTGGCTGCCACATACCCAGTATTACCCACCACTTTCCAACCCCCCCCCCCCCCCCTACCGAAGAGCTGAGCTTCTCCTGGTCACCACAAAGTCCACGACCATAAAGTCATCACCTCGCCCGCGCCAACCTCCCCAGTTACCCCCCCCCCCACCACCACCCCCGCCTCCCCATCCCTAAATGCTTAACCCTCTTTCTAACGCGGGATATACATAGTGGCGCCGCAGCAAACAAAACCGCGTGGTAGTGGACATGAAAACAAAAACAAAAAAAATGACATTTTTTAAACACACGGTCTTACTTTGATGAGAGAAAGATGGCTTCATAATTAACTTACATACTCAGCCAAGTGAAATAAATGTCCAAGCAACGACGTCATGGAATCAGCATATGGGAGCTTAATGTCGACAGGACAAATGCCAAGACGATATGCAAGACGCGAGCTCAGCCGACGACATGCCCCCTTATTCCAGACCTTGTCACAACTGACGCGGAAGAGAACTGAATGCAATGTATGCATAATGTATACCAGGCATTCCATTAACAGAATAAAACCTGGCCACTCCGGACAGCGTCGACAAAATGTGTCCGGATTAGCCAGGTGTTAGGATTACTCAGAATAAGTAACAACGGTTTGATTTGTTTAATAAATGAACCATTTTTTTTGTAATGTGGGCAATCTGCACTCCATCACCTCTCCGCCCCTTGTTCTGTTCCTCAGTTTTGTTTAGATGGTTCACAGCTCCAGCTCCTCAGTTTTTCCAATATTCTATGATTTTTTGTCATTATAACAAAAACTCGAATAATTTAAAATTTATTTGAATGTAATGGTCATTCGCATTGAGTGAGAAATGATCACCATGAATTGCAAACAAGCGAGTTACAGCCCGTTAGGTTTGTTTGAACTGAATGTTCAATAAAAGCTGTATGAAAAAAAAAACAGGAAGAAACTTTATTTCTCAGTTACCAACCCCATACCCGCCACCCCCCCCCCCCCTCCCTCCACCCTGAAAAAAATACCCACCTAACTGTCCCAATCCAAGACTGTGAAGACATTAAGAGAAGCAAATAACTGTTATTCAAAACGTAAGGGGGGATGGAGGGTTATATGTCACATAATTTCCTAACTGGTCCCTCGACAAAGTCTAAACAATTACGTTTCCCTTTTCGTCTCCATTTTCAATTTCAATTAGTAATATAATTGATGTTAATTTCTCAGACAATTTGAGTGAACAACATCAGTACGTTTACATATGTAACCCACGCAGGGGATTAATTGACAAGCTTTGCAGGATTAAGCCGTTTGCAAAAAGAAGCCGTCATATTTCTTGCGGCACATCCTTATTGACATTGTCTAGGAGGTATGTGCAAACAAGAGTCAGAGATCGCGCCATCAACGTGCCCGAATGTTACAGTAAAACCTACAACTTGGCCTGAAAAATTGTGTCCGGAATAGGGGGGTGTCTGAATTATTCAGGTTCTCGTTGTATAGCAAGGCACTGGATATTTAAAGGGACTGAAATATTTTGCCCGAATTAAGGAGTTGTCCGCATTATGCAGGTTTGTCCGGAGACAGGTTTTACTGTAACACATTGCTACATTGCATTGACCATGTAAGTCACTTCGTCATATGGGCGCATTTCATCAGATATGTTTTGAAAGTGGTAACTACATGGCAACCACATGGCAATCATATTGTTTCATATGTAATAGGTGTCTTACCTATACTTCAAGCAACAACCATAAATCAGAGTACAGGCTTACGACATGTGCACACCATATGATAACCACATGGTTGTTCTTGGTAAAATTGCCATATATAAGGCAATACGTGTCCACCATGCATTTTATGTGCAATTTGGTCATGTGACCGGGATAATTTGCAATCTTTTGTTAACACGCACACAAAAAAACATCGCCATATTTTATAATTTTCATGTGATAAGCACTGGTCACCATAAAAGAGTACTGAAAAAGAGTACTGAAAAAGAGTACTGAGAACGAGTACTTACTTATATTTCCAGGTACTCTCCAAAAGGTTAAGTCTCGGGCTGTGCGTGGCCTGTTTGCTGCTGGCGCCATTTTGATTCGACTGCCGCAATCTCGCACGCGCGTATTTCCGTAAACAATCGGGTAAGGTGTGCAAGCGAGGTCGTGTCCAATCGAAACCATCTGAGAAATGAGCTGCACTTTTTTTCTTCTTTTTACATGACGAAAAAGCTCGTCTCATTACACCAACTTTCTCGAAGTCCAACATGGAATCATTGTCATCCGAGGTATCTCTTCCGTTGTCACCAGCGGACTGTAATTCTCCACAAGAACGGCTCGTGTCATCCTCTGTTTTCTCATTTTTATCCATTTTTTTTTTTGGTATTTCTTTCTATAGAAAATCTAAAATATTCTTTATGTGTAATTCAACAGGGTTACAGTTATTTTTTTCACATAAAAATGATTATCGCTATATAGGTCCTTTCGCATCACCTGTTAAGACGAAACTGAGGAGTCTTGGAATGTAATGACTTCTGAAATAGAAAATGCGGCTTTTTCAGCTGAGCTGGGGTTTTATTTAACACTTCATTGCCTTAACGCTCTCCCCAGACAAATCGATGACGTTTTGTGCACGTCCTGTAATCATTCCATAAATGCTGTAAGACATCAGTCAAGTAAGACGCCGAATGAATGTAATGTTGAGATTTAAGGGTGTGGGGGTTGGGGGGGGGGGGGGGGGGTTGGTGCGATAGTGACTCGGGATTGAGATATGAACCGTATGTATTCTGGAAAAACTTGTAAAATTATCAATAGTCAATTAAAAGTAATTAATCCAATAATTAGTAAATGGATAAAAAAAGATAAGAGAGCGTTTCCGGAAATTGCCGAAATCGCCAAAAAATCCGAAAAGGATCAATTAATTTTCGTTTTTAAGAACATGTTTCACAAGGTCATTTAAAGTGAAAATGTTTCTGTCAGCCGAGTTGTACGAGCAATGAGTAAACACTTGTGCAAACTCGTAGGTGATGTTTTTACACCAAACGACAAGGGTACACCGAGCTACTTTGTTGTTATTTAGGTCATGCAAATTGCTCAGCAGCTGTCTGCGTCGCGTGGCAAAGTCTCCGCTTAATATTCATACAAGAGAGAGACAGAGAGAGAAAAAAAACGCAAGTACAAATCGTACCGTAAATGTTAATATTATAATCGATTGTCATAAAATCCGCAAGAATACAATAAAACACGATTTGACGGGCGTGATGGAAGCCGTGATCTGCTCGCGACTGGCGGAATAGTTATCACTGGCCACGATGCTGAATATTTTTTTCAGTTTGTTCGTATTGCAGCAAATGCCAGTTTTGATTGAACATTTTAATCGTAGTTTTTCCCTACTGGAGCTACTCGCAGCCTAATTTTATTGTAGCTACTTGCAGTCTTGCATCAGCACTGGCTACTCGCAACCCTGCCTTAACTGTGGGTACTCACACGCCTTGCCTTAACTGTGGGTTCTTATAGCTTTATCTTATTTTGGCTACTCACAGCCTTGCCTTACTTGTGGCTACTCGCAGTCTTGCATCAGTAGTGGCTACTCGCAGCCCTGTCTTAACTGTGGGTACTCACAGCTTTACCTTACTGTGGCTACTCGCAGCCTTGGCTTACTTGTGGCTACTCGCAGTCTTGCATCAGCAGTGACTACTCGCAACCTTAACTGTGGCTACTAGCAGCCTTACCCTCACTTAAGCCTCACCTCCCCACGTAACTACTCGCGAAAGCGCATTACAATGACTACTTGCGCCCTTGTTTTAGCAGTGGTTACCCGTGGCCTCATTGCAACAGTGGCTACTCGCGGCCTCATTCCACTCAACCTTGCGGATCCGCTGTGAGTAACCTTGATAATCTACATGTGTAATAACGAGGTTAAGCAGAGATTCGCTGTGAGTGGGGCGAAATAGTAACAATTTTAATGCGACTTTGAACTTTTTTTTTTTCAATCGAAAACAAAATTAGCCTTTTGGTGTAACAATTGTAGATAGAGGTTTTATTTCACAGGAAGAGCTGTTTGAGGTTTGAGTGAAGGTTCTTTTTTAAGTAATAATGCCACTGATTAAAAGCAATTCACGGGTTATGCACCACATAACCTTTACACTATGTTTTTTTTTTTTCTTATAATTTAAGGCGTGGGCTGACAACCACATCAGTTCACAGGCTACGCACTACGTGACGGTTACATTATAGTTTTTTATTTATATATTTTTCTAATTTAAGGCGTGGACCGCCAACCACTCCACCCCCTCCCCCCCCCCCCAACCCCACCCACGCACACCGGAGCTGATTGCTTTCCAGTTATTCCGAGTAGTCTTTGGTGATTTCACATTAATTCCGTTATCTAAAACAACATAAATATGCTCTCATCGAAATCTTGAAATATACTCCCCAAATTCTCGTACAGTTTCTCTTATCTTATCTTATCTGAAGTCTGTTGAGAATGAAAACCTTAACGATGCAATCGCTCATCACGTATAGAGCCATCTGTAAGACTCTGATAACTTATCTGCTTTTTTACATATCATTAACTTTCCTTCTGATGGATAATAGATTTAACTTTCAGACAAAGCTTTGGGTGCGTTCGTTTCGGTTACCCCAAATGTCTTCTATACACATATATCACGTGACATTTTTTTCATGTGTATATTTCGTTGTGTGTAACTCCAACCAATGGCTCAGGCATATTCTACTGATTTTTATATGAATTTTATAAACAGAATTTTATAAAGTTTTGTGAAAAAATGATATCCATGGCTGAGTTCAAAGTGCAGGGTAACCATGGGTTGTGCGCTGTGTTCCAGGGATCTCCACGTATTTCTTTTTCTGACATGTGCATTCTTCAATATATATTCATTTTTTCGATCTCGAACTGTTTTTTTCAGAAGGTAATTAATCTGAAATTAAGTCACTGTATATATGTAATAATGCATGAATCTGGATCGATCCAGGTTTATCCTGTGGCGATGAGCTGTAATCATGCGAAAGGTTTGACTGTTTTTGCCATATTTGGCAGCAAAGCAATTACTCAGTTCAATCATTCGTGATGTCAGTACCATCAATATTCTTTTGACTCAACGTCCAGTAATCTTCCTCAGGTTTATTATTATTATTATTATTATTATTATTATTATTATTATTATTATTATTATTATTATTATTATTATTATTATTATTATTATTATTATTGTTATTATTATTATTGATGTTGTTTTTGTTATTATTTTGTTTGCTCTATCTTTTTTCTTCTTTTTTATTTGCTCAGAATTATTATTCAGTAAATAATTTTTTGGTCCACTTAGTTCACTTCCACCCTCGCACTGTAATTTGGTATCTCAATTATGAACAACTAGCCCAGTAATTCTACTCTGATACAGTTCTTACGTCTCAGGAAATATTTTATTTTTATCTCTCCCCTCCCCCTCCTCCCCACCCTCCCCCCCCCCCCACAAAGTCCCTCTTTTTTATTACTACGAGAAGTGCCAGTAATTTTTTTTACAACACAGATTTAAGTGTTTCCAGGCCAGATTAAAGTCACAATTGCTTTGCGTCAGTCCCGGCGCTTTCATTTCACTTGACTCAACACACGCCCTTTTCTCTTTCATCAAGTTCGCTTCTAATGGGGGGGTTTTAGTCGATTCATTAATTCTAGAATAATGTGTAAAGTTAAAGCGTAAAGCTCCTTTTTCATTTGACGCAATTTACTTCTGTGGAAGCTCAGAAAATTCTCTGCCAATGAAGAAAATACTGCCAAGTTTTATTTTAATAATTTCGACTCCCTCTCCCTCCCTCCATGCCCCTAACAGCCCCCCACCCCCACTCATGTATTTAAATTTGTTCACATATAAGAAACACTAAATTATTTTTATGCTTACAGTTGAAGGTAAAATCAATAAAGTAACACTTCCCCAGGAAACATTCCGTTCATGCTACGTCTTACTGACTTCGCGACGTCGTTCACCCTCCCCCTCTCTCTCCCATTATTTATTTATTTATTTATTTATTTATTTATTTTTGCTTAGTCTTTGTGGTTTGGGGGTTTTGGTTTATTCGTCACGGCTAAGAAATAATTTTTGGAAAACGTTTTTGTTCTCACGACGATAAAAAGACGTTGCGTCGACGGAGATAACAACATCGGCATGTGACAGCGACATCTATGCAACGTCTTAGAATAGCGATAGATGAAAAAAACGCTGCAATTACAAGTTGCATAAATGTTGAAGTAAGATAAAAAAACATGAAAATGCTGTTCAAAGTGAAAAAAAAAACCCTTCCTATAACGCCCATAGAATAAGCAAGAATCTTGCAGGAATTTCCAAGGAAGACGTCTATACTACGTCTAAAATGACGTAGTATATCTCCGGCTGTCATTTTAAGAGCTTTTCCCGACCTACATTAAACTTCGCTGTGTCTTGTACAACAACTATCAAACGCCTGTCCTGGTATGCACAAAAGTTAACTGTGCAGTTAACTCACAGTGACCGTATTCACAGAAGTTAACTGTGCAGTTAACTGTACGCCATACAAGGAAAACCAGCTGATTTAGCAAGCAATTTTTAAAAGCATTTATTTAAATATAAACGTAAAATTTTCAAAAGTTTTGTTTACTAAATGAACAGTTGATGAGATCAACTGTTCATTTAGTAAACAGTTAACAGTTAACTTTTGTGAATACGTCCCCAGATGGTTCGTCTGAAAGGGACAAAACTTCTGTGCGCTGAAGTGAAAATGTTACACTTTTTCTAAGTAGAGATGCGGGAAGTTAGAGCAGTGACATAAAAAGAGGAAGGTTTAAAGCTTACTTATTTTGTACGACTTCAATTTAATTTCGCAAAGTGCGGGTCAAAATGATCCCTGTCGAAAAAAGTATCAGTTAAAGCCTTAGTAAAAAGTGCAGATTTTGAGGGGAAACGACAGTGGCAAAAAAGTAAGTAAAACGTTTTGCACATAAGACTAAATAACATTAGAATAGCAAAGTGTGCCAAAAATAAAAACTTTAAACTAGACCGATTTCGCCAAACAACACCAAGTTTACAGCCGCTTTTTCAAGGCATTTTCATTATCCATACATATCTTTGTAGTTCAGGCAAATAAGCAAACAAAGATCAACAACTGTTTACCCGACGTCACATAGTAGGGAACGTCTTGGTGACATGATTACACCCACGTATTTGTGAAAAAGAGCGAAAAAGGGGGGGGGGGGAAATAGAACTTAAGTTGAAGGAATTAATAGTACTGACAGTACTCACATCACAGTACTCACTCATAGTAGTCACATCATAGTACTCACTGTACTGACAGTACTCACAGTACTCACATCACAGTACGCAAGTACGCACAGTACCGACAGTCGGAAGTGGTTATTACAAAATTGGTGACAATGTTGTCTACGAAAAAAAAAACAGGAAAGCAAACTTTATGGAATAAAGTGATTATATTATTATTGAGAGCAGATATATTATCGATGTACAACTAAAGAAAAAAAACCAAAGAAATTAAAACATGTTTTTGTTTAATTTACAGCGTTGTTATAAAACAGCTGACCTCTGACGAGATCAATCTGTTATGTACAAGCACAGAGCGGATGGATATTTCTTTCTCACTAGCCGTAATGTGCGACCCTCAGTGTTAAGTATTCTTGCATATTGGTGGAAAGGGTGCATATGAGTGTCCAAGTCACTAAAATCCAAAATTTAGTGGCTTTTTAAAAAAAAAGCTGATTCCTTTCTTTGATGAGTACTATTTTGCGTGGAATCCCCAGTGGGTCTGTGGAGTGAAAAGGTGTTATACACAACAGACCGAACTGCCGTAGAGGTCGGCTGTTGGACAACAACGAATTTACAGAGAACTCACCGAAACTGTTTTCACCCATTCATGTGTGTGGTTTTTTTTATTTGTTCTCAAATTGCGGAAGTTGGGGGAGGGGTGAGGGGTGGTTGGATCGGGGGGGGGGGGAGGAGGATCCGTCCCTTGAAACAACCATTATGCTCCTTTTGGCAGTCACCACAATACTCCTGTCAATTACGAGGGGTGCGAAAACTTCGTGTGATTAAGACTGCATATGAACAAAGCTAGGGATTTGTGAACAGAACAAAACGACCCAGACCAATTACATTAGAAGAGAGGGACAGGTTTTTTTGTTCGTATTAAAAAAAAAAAGCTGGAAAATACTCAGATAATGACTTTCACCGTGTGAGGAGAGAGCAGCTTTAAGCAGTTCAGTCTCCTAATGGCTTTTTTTTTTACATATTATTACAGATTAAAGAAAGCTATTAATAACTAGACTGACTTCCGCTACTTTGCGGTGATAAACTACCTCCAGAACTTGTAGATCAAACAGTTCTAAGGAAAATGTGGAGTTTGAGGTCAAACATTCGTTTAAGGAAATCGGCTGTATACTCCCATGCCTTTGTAGCATTTTGAAGATAAAGATTGGATGGATAAATTGCATACTAGCTAATCTCCTATACGAAATGTATGTGGATCCAGAACGTTTTCATTTTATCACTCTGGCTCAAGTAAAACCACCTTAAAATGCAAAAAAAAAAAAAAAACCTCAAAAAGTACCAAAACGTTCCTAATACATCGATCATGGCTTCCACCTTTATTGTTCACTTATCCAGTGATACATCGATTATGCTTCCACCTCTATTTCTTCACTTATCCAGTAATACATCGATCATGGTTTCCACCTTCATTTATTCATTTCTCCTGTAATACATCGAACATGGCTTTCACCTTTATTCGTTCACTTATCCTGTGAAACATAGACTATTCTTCCACCTTAATTTCTTCACTTATCCAGTAATACATCGATCATGGCTTCTGCCTTTATTTGTTCATTTATCCTGTGATGCATCGATTATGCTTCCACCTCTATTTCTTCACTTATCCAGTAATACATCGATCATGGCTTCCACCTTCATTTATTCATTTCTCCTGTAATACATCGATCATGGCTTCCGCCTTTATTTGTTCACTTATCCTGTGATATATCGATCGTGCTTCCATCTTCACGTTCCTGAAATCCCATACTTTAAGTCACCTGTCATGGCTACCATTTCCGTTGAGCGATAACATGAGAAGGTTGTTTAGCCATGCATCCAATGTGTATAGAACATGGATTTTCTGACGCCTATTATATACATTGCACCAAAGAAGTTGACGGAACGTCGGAGAAAGAAATTTTGGTTGCGACCAAAATTAAGAAACGCCTCAACAATGTTGCTTACCCCACGCATATTCAACGTGGTATCAAAAACATTGGTTAACTGTTGATCTGTTGTCGCGACCAATCAAAACCAGCACTGTATGCTTCCTCTGTCCATCTTGAGGGTAACGATATTCGAAAAAAGGTTCTTGAAGCAGGAGAAATTAAACCCTTCACTGAAGCTCAAAAACGAAGCTGTGAAGGAGATATCACAGTGGCTGAATGTTTTGAAGCCCTTTGCCGCTTCAAACCAAACAAATCACCGGGATGCGATGGGCTGACATCAGAATTTTAAGAGGAATTCTGGGATATTTTGGGGCCGAAACTAGTTGAGGCACTAAATTTTAGCAAACGTAAAGGGGAGCTCTCGACATCACAAAAAAGAGGCGTTATTACCCTTTTAGAAAAAAAAGCAAAGACAACAGTTTCTTAAAGAACTGGAGGCCTGTTTCTTTGCTTAATACCGACTATAAAATTCTAACTAAATGTTTGACGATGAGACTTGAAAAACATATTCCGAGCGTTATTCATAGTGATCAAGCAGGATTTATAAAGGGTAGATTTATTGGGGAAAACATCAGATTCATTGAAGACCTAACTGAACTCTGCCATCTGCAAAATAAAACCGGCATACTATTGCAGCTTGATTTCGAAAAGGCCTTTGACTCGGCTGAATGGCCTTTTCTATTCACGGTGCTAGAAAGGTTCAATTTAGGTAAAGACTTTATTTCCTGGGTCAAATGCTGCTATAAAAATATTTGCAGTTGTGTTTGCAACGGTGGCTTTACAACAGATTGGTTCGAATTACACAGAGGCCTGAGGCAAGCGTGTCCGCTCTCGTCTTTTCTATTTCTCCTGAGTATAGAAATTATGGGTGGTATGATTAGACAGGATAAGGACATAGATGGGTTTGAGATAGGAAACCGGAAACATAAACTAAAGCAATTTGCAGATGATTGTACATGCTCGCTTAGAAATACGCGTTCTGTCTTAAAACTAATAGAAACTATACGAGCGTTCTCGGGTTTGTCTGGTCTGAAGCTAAATATTGATAAGTCTATTCTTTACTGGTTAGGCCCGTGGAGATACAAAAAAACTACAATCGCGGGTATGAAGGTTGAGACTGATACCTTCGAACTTCTAGGTGTACATGTGGGAACGAATAATGAAGAAAAACTAAAAAAGAATGTTGACTCAAAAATTAAAAAAATGACTAATGTTCTCCACGAATGGTCTCAAAGAGACCTAAGTTTGTGCGGGAAAATACTGGTGGCAAAAACCTTTGGTATCTCCAACCTAATTTATTATATGACAATGCTACATATCGAAGAGAACAGAATTTCTAAAATCCAATGTGAATTAAACAAATTTGTCTGGAACTATAAACCCCCTAAAGTAAAACACTTGGTATTGATTAACGGTACGGAGGAAAGTGGTATAAATGCCATAGATGTTGAATCACAAAGTAAAGCGTTAAAACTGACCTGGTTGAAACGAATCCTTCAAGGGGTGGGCTGGAATGACATAGTCAATAGATATTTCAACTCTATGGGTGGGTTGCTTTTTTTTGCTAAGGTGTAACTACGATATCGACAAACTAGGTTGGCTGCCAACATTTTATAAGAAGATGTTACTGCATGCCACAGAAATCCTAAAAGCAGACAACGCCGAATATGTCATTTGGAACAACAAAAATATTCTGATTAACGGCAAAAGCATTTTTTACAAGGAATGGTTCGATAAAGGTGTGTTGCTCATTCACGACCTGTGTGACAAAGAAAGGAAAATTCCTCACCTATCAACAATTTGTAGATAAATATACCATAAAGGTAGATTTTGTAACCTTTCAAGGCGTAGTGCAGGCCACGAAGAGTGCTATGAGAAACGATACTACACTGAAAACAGCAGGTGAAAAACCAAACTTTTCGGTCAATGACTTATTTAAAACAATTGACGGTAAAACTATAAATATTACGAAGGTGAAAGGCAAACAATTTGCGATGTTTTTCACCTTTATAAAGAGCAGCCCTGCAATAGCCCTGTTAAAGTGGCATACATCGCACCAGATAAGTAATGATGTTTTTTTACAGGAGCATCCCACTTGCAAAAAAAAAGTACGACGGAAACTAAACTAATTTCGTTCCAGTTTAAATTAGTGCATAACATTGTTGGTTGTGGAGAAAATCTCTTCCGGTGAAAGTAAAAAATTCCGCAGAGTGCGAATACTGCCAAACTGGTGTGAAAGATACGCTAGTTCACGCCCTAATTGATTGTGGGTATACACAAAAGTGGGTGGAGGAGACATTTTTGATTTTGGATATTTCTGACAAATTACAGCACACCTGTACCATAAAAGACTTTCTTTTTGGGGTAGAAGATCTGGCTCTAAATCTTATCATTCTGGTAGTAAAATTTGAGATAATTTGCCGTAGGGGCAGAAAAGAAAATGTAGTTCCTTCAGTTGTAGCTCGGAAAGTTTACCAACGTGTGCTTACCGAAAAAAAGCGTTTAACCCATCAAACATTTCGAAGCAAATGGTCACCGTATAATCCCATAGTGGAAAAAAGCCTTCTTTATGAAAAGTCAATACTAACGTGAAATATTAAACTCCAGTTGGCCGCAAGCGTTCTCCTGTTACAAGCAACCAAAAAAATGTGAATTGTGTGTATGTGTGTGGGTACTGTGAATGTGTAGGTGTAGGAGTGAGTGTGTGTGTATGTGTGTATGCTGTCACATCGTAACTCTGTCCTCAAAGAATTTGTTCAGTGAGCGTTTTGAACCCTGTGGTAGAACAATGTCCATTGACAGGCACCTAAGGCCAGTGAAATGGATGCCGCCGTGTGAAGTCATTTTGAGGATAAGTTACACTATGCTCTTTGTGTGATGTCTTCTGTACATTTATATCAATGTGATAAGCAAATAAATAAATAAAAAAAAAATTCATGGAAACCGACAGAAAAACACGAAAATATCTGTGCGTCAAGATAAGGTAGAAATAATTAAATTAAGTCAGGTGTGGGACATTTTCGAGAAAAATTGAGAGGATGCATTTTCTTTTTTTAATGCGGTGTTTGGCAGATTATTATTAAATAGTAGGCGTTTTTCTATTTGTAATAAAACTAGTGGAAAAAAGTAAAAAAAAGAAAAAAAAAACCAAGGTACAACCAGAGTTAATGTTGTGGTTTGGTTAGATCGACATCGCAACCTGAAATCAGCGTTAGGACAACCGTAGAATGTTTACTGGGCAACCAAGAAAGACCAGTTATTAGCAATTATTGGTTATCCAGTGAACATCTATCAGTCGAACATCGGAAAAGATCATAAAACGAAGTTGTGCCGCATGATAGGAGAAATGGGTGTACTTTTTCGGTAGAGTATATGCTCTCGTTGTTGTTGTGATTATGACGTCACAATGGTGTCACGGAGCTTTGCTAAGAAGCAGCAAGACATTAACGCACAAAATTTGCAAAAGGCTAACAGGCCAAAGAAACAACGTACTCGGCATAGTATAACGCGCCCATTCAGGGTGCCGTGTACAGACACATGTGCACTTGTGTGAAGAAGTCACGATTGGAAACAGATAGCACATGAATTTAAATTTTTACCACACAATGTTGGACATCGCTTCAACTGCGACGATAAAAAGACGTTGTGTGACCCAAGGCAAATGACGATGCATTTACAACGACGGAATAACAACAGCTGTACAACGACGGACTAACAACAGCTGTACAACGACGGAATAACAACAGCCGTACAAACGTTTCTTGACAATGGAGATAAAGACTTGTCTGAAAATGAGATTTTATCGAGGCGAATATTTGGATTTGGCTGAACGACATTGCTGTTTTCCTTGATATGGCATGAAATCAAGTCTAAATTATGATTATGTTTTTTTTTTTTCTTGTTTTTTTTCTTTCTTTTTTTTTAATGGTTGTTTTTCTGTTTCTTCACTCAGTTCTTGACTTTATCTTTCATTTTATTTCATAATGATTTATGCCTTTTTATAATGTCAAGATTTCATATTTTCATATTCTTTCCTTTTGTGTAATAAAATACTCACATTATGCGATTAGCTATAAAAAAAACCGAACGAGGTTGAGTACTAAACAGATGTTACCATTTTACTGGTATAAATTTCTGAGTATGTAGCTGGTTATTTCTCTCTTTTTTCTCACCCTTTAATAAATGATTCATGGCGGAAAAGAGTGCACAGTTTTTACAACCGTTGATTCTTGCTGAAAGTGTCTGGACCCGTCTTTCTGCTTGAGGGGGGGGAGGGGGGGCGAGGCGGTGGGAGAACGGGAGGGCGGATAGCAGGAGAGGAGGGGGAGAGGGGGAGCAAATCAGAAACAAGCCTAACATCACACACGCAAGGCATGGGGCTGGATTGTGTATGAGTGCGGGGGGGAGGGGGAGAGTAGATGGTGTAGAACGGTACTAGAAACATTTCTCCACTATTAAATACACACAACTCTCTCGTAAGGCATTGTCTTTTGCCAGCACGTTTTTTTTTTCTTTTACAGTAATTTTAAACACCAAACATCGGGCTTGTTAGAAGTTCTGTACACGTAATATTAGTTTCTTGCTTATTTAGCAAGTAGATAATGCATGACGATAATGCATGACGTCATCAGGCGGAGTATCTTGATTTGTCTTACTGCCAAGCGTTGCAATGGTCACCAGGAATGATGATAAGGGAGATAATGCATGACGTCATCAGCCGGGGTACCTTGATTTGGCTTACTGCCAAGCGTTACCATGGCCACCAGTGATGATGATAAGAGGGATAATGCATGACGTCATCAGCCGGTTTGATAAGGAAACAATACAGACCAGCGTATAGACCATAAGTATAGACCAGGGAGTACAGGTCAGGAAATATATGGCAGGGGTATAGACCAGCGTATAGACCATGAGTGTAGACCAGGCAGTTTAGACCACGGAGTATGGACTATGAGTATAAACCATGAGTATGCGGGGAGGGGGGTGGGGGAGGGGGTATTCTGGCACGTCATTATAATGACGTTATTACTTGGGCGTTTTAAATACGTCACTTGATCGATTTATCGACGTCAGAGCGATGTAGCTTTTAGGTCACTTTATTGTTGCATTTTTAGTGGTCGTTTTAGCGACGTCCGAATTGCGTCACTTTCAAGTTGGGATGTTGCTTTTATTGCAACAATAAAACGGTCGCCCAAGAAACAGAACCCCTTTGGTTCAGCCTGACCGATGACATTTTTGCCTGGGTACACTGTACTAAGTGTGTTTCTGCACGCCAGGCGATGCATTGCTGCCTCTCACCTGTTTTTCTATAATGCATCAAGTGCCAGTTCAAGTCCGTACAATAAGAGGAAACAACTATACCTTGCTGCCAATCTCAAAGCTGAACATATCACTGAATCATTGGATGACAAAATAACACACTTTTTACAAGTCCTTGAGGTAGAGTCTGAGGTTGTGCGTACAACAATGTGATAGACAATCGGTGATGTCAGAATTTTGCGAACAGAAGGGGGGGCGGAGGGGGAGGGGGTAGGGGGAAGAAGACGCCAGGGATGTTTTCACACGTAGTGACATTACAATGATGCGTGTAGAGGGAGGGGGGGGGGATTCAGGACTGCTGGCATGCGTAGTTTATAGAAGGTCGTTTAATATTTTCAAGGAAATTGTCCAGTTCAACAAGCCTTTTTGCTGTATGAGATACACCCTCACTCTCGAACCCGAAGAGAATGATTCCCTTTTTGTGTTTTTGCTCTTACAAGAAAAAATACGTAAGTCATTTGTCAAATATTGATTTGCCTATCGATCAATCAGTTCTCGTTTTCATGTCAGCCTCATTACATAGTTGTAGCCGATTTCACTATGGCGTGCTGTAATCGCTTTCAAATCATTGATTATTTTTTTACAGTTCAGTTTCAGCCTTTTTAGTTGTTTTTCTTGTCATTGCCTGTGTTAATTTCAATAAACGAATCATGTATTTTACGAAAGTGCTTCATGATCACGTTTATCAAAATTGATGAACGTCTCCTGAAACGTCTTCTGAAACTTATTCACGTATTAAGAACAATTATTTGGAAAGGTTTAGCGTACATCAACAATCAAAATTTAACGACTTGCCTGGGGAATCTTTTGAGCTCCCAATGTTGCTATTATAGAGCAACTGACCGGTTAAAACATCATCGTCTTGTGTATAAAAAAACATACAGGGAACACGTGACGTCACAAATTTTGTCTGCCGGGATGGAAGGGAAGGAGATAAAATAAGTTCTACAATTTTGCTTAAGTATTTTATAGATGATCACTGAACTAAAGAAACGGTGATGTAATCAGCGGGAATTGCGAAACGCCTCCAGGGTAGCCTCATTTCGTATTGGAATTTTCCATGTCGTCCGTGGAATTCTCTGAATTGCAGCCATTACCTTGCATATATGATACTTTTCATGGAGCTGTTTTTATTCACTGAAGTCTGATGAAGATTTTTCTTATGAAACGGTTTCGTTCATTTTTTTATTATTAAAGTTTTCATAAATGCATCAAGTTTCTTTCTAATTTCATAGTGATACATTAAAGAACCTTACTTCGCGGTCATATTTTTATCATTTCTTTTTTCCCCTTTTTTATTAGTTCTTACTTTGCGCGTTAGAAAAAAAGTAATTGAGCTTCATTACCGATTTGCCAGTGCCATTTTAATTCAATTAACTTTTTTTTTAATCACGAGTTCAGGCGGTTTTCGATGAGAGTGTATAAGGTTAAGACGTGAACTATGTTTTACTTGTCTGCCTTGTGGCAATTTAGTCGTCACTGTTTTAGAAGGAGATACGCTTCACCACCACCACCACCCCTCCCCCACCCCCTCACACTTCACCACCACCACCCTCCTGCTTCACCACCACCACCATCACCCCCTCCCCCACCCCCTCACACTTCACCACCCCCCCCCCCCCACTTCACCACCACCACCACCACCACCACACCCAACCCCAACCCCCCCCCCCCCCCATAAAAAGGTAAAAATCTTGAAATTGGCGGGTCGAAACACTTCGTGGTCTGGACACTCGGACTCGCCCTCGGGTTTATTTTAAAAAGGACATTAGTGAAAAACACTCACTCTTGCTGGGCTTTGTTATAAAGAACTTAGGCTTAAGAATAACTCGGTACTTACTTGAATTTCCAAGTACTTTCTAAGAGGTTGAATCTAGGGCTTGTTATCACGTGTTTATTTCCTGTTGTTTCATTGGACAGTCGCAGTTTATTCCGAGCGTACTTACGCAAGCAATCCGGAAGTGTGTGTAAACGCGGTCGTATCGATTCACTCTCGTCAACAAAAACTTCTTCAACAGTTTTAGTCTTTTTCTTTTTACGGGACGAAAATGCGCGTCGTAAAAACCCGCCTCTTTCGAAATCCAGGGGCAAGAATTCCGCTCCGCTCTCCGTGACGTTTTCGGTCTCCATTAGCCGATAAGCAAACGCTTGTCGTTCTTCCTTCTTACTCATTTTCAAACATTAACCATCTTTTCAACTAACAGTTTCTTTATGGGAGTAATTCATAAACGTTTCTTTCTTATTCGCCAGATGTGAATTAAACAATTAATAAAATCCAATTATCAGTCGTAACTGTACAAGAATATTGACAATTGAACCTCTTTAATCAAGCACATGCTGTCAACAACAGCAACAACAAATCGTCTTGAATTTTGCAGCAGTGTGTCTGCTGTATTTACAAGCGAACTTCCTAACTGTAAACAGCGGAAGCGAGAAGATTGGGGGTCTTGTCTGCAGTTAATAAGAGCAGACCTCTGCGCCTTTAGCGTGTTTTCGTTACATGCAGCCGCCGTAGTCCTCTTTTTGCAATCAAGTGACTTATTTCGAATCGCGTGATGTCGCAGTGACTGCTGTATAAGTGTTGACCTTTGAAGTCAACCCTTATGAATATTGTCACGCTTTTAAAGTCGCGTCTTATGGTAGTGATAGCGGCATGTAATGGTTTCCAAGGGAGAGAGAGAGAGAGAGAGAGACAGAGAGAGAGAGAGAGAGACAGAGAGAGAGAAAGAGAGAGAGAGAGAGAGAGAGAGAGAGAGAGAGACAGACAGACAGACAGCCAGACAGAGGGGAGGGAGAGAGAGAGAATGTGTGGGAGAATCAGAGAGAGAGAGAGAGAGAGAGCGAGAGAGAGACAGAGAGAGAGAGAGAGCGAGAGAGAGAGAGAGAGAGAGAGAGAGAGAGAGAGAGAGAGAGAGAGAGAGAGAGATAGACAGACAGACAGACAGAAGGGAAAGGAGAGAGAGAGAATGTGTGGGAGAATCAGAGAGAGAGAGAGAGAGAGAGAGAGAGAGAGAGAGAGAGAAGTAAAGTGTATCTTTGATGGTGAGAGAGAGAGAGAGAGAGAGAGAGAGAGAGAGAGAGAGAGAGAGAGAGAGAGAGAGAGAGAGAGGGAGAGAGAGAGAACCCCAAAGGAGATCCTCAACATGTAAACCAGTTTTCTGAGACGTGTGGATGAAGTTGCATAGGCAAATACATAAACACACAAAACGCAACGGAGCCGAGTGACACAATGAAAATACAGCATCAGTAATTTTGACAGCTTCACCCTCACTGTCCCTCCCCCTCCTGCCATCACAACCCACTCCTCCCCATGCCCCTGCCAGCACAACCAACTCCTCCCCCCTCGCCATCACAACCAACACCCCCACCCCACTGCCATCACAACCAATCCCCCCACCCCCACCCTATCCCTACCCACATCATAGAAGCGATGTGATGGGTGGGTGATGGTGAAGGGCTGTGATTCGTCAGGTTTCTAATTAAAGTGGAACTGCAAGACCATGCACACTTCGTCACACTGGTTCTTATTTACCGAGGTGGTCCTATTTATCAGGTTGTTTTTTTTTCTGACGTGGCCCCGTTTGCCAGGTTGCCTGATCCCGAGGTGCCACTCTATATAAACCAAAATAATGACGTCAGAACATGCCTAAATGAAAAGAGGAGGAGGGAGTTTCATATGGGTGTCATATAGGTTGCCACGTGTATATGAAAATGCGGAGAAGGGGGCGGGTAATTATGAGAACAGACGAGGTCGGCGCGGAGTGTCAGATTTATTAAAAAGAGGGTGGCGAGCGTAATTTTTAATCAGTGCTCCACGTTTGCTACAAAAGGGAAGTTTTTCAGAACTATACACTCCGTTTGGTTAAAAATGGTGAGGGAAAGAGAGATTGAGAGAGAAAGAAAGAGATAGAGAGGGAATGAGAGAAAGAGCGAGTGAAGGAGAGAGAAAGAGACAGAGAGAGAGACAGATAGAGAGAGACAGAGAGAGAGGGAGAGAGAGAGAAGAAGAAGAAGAAGAAGAACAAGAACAAGAAAAAGAAGAAGAAGAAGAAGGAGGAGGAGGAGGAGGAGGAGGAGAAGAAGAAGAAGGAGGAACAGGAGGAGAAAAAACAGTGATAAGAGAAAGCAAAATTGTTTTGATTTGTCAGCCAACACTAATCAGTTGGCTGTGGTCGCTGCCGGGCTTGTCTCGGTGGTGCGTGGCCTCTTGTTATCTCTCATTAGCTGGTGATTTGAACCACCAACATTCTGTGTTCTTCTCATGTCGTTTGTGTTTTGCTCATGTCTCAAGTTCTCTAAATGTCTTACAAGACAAATGTCTTGCAGAAAATTCCTGGAGTCTTGTGCTCTAACCACTGGGCCACGGCTTCCTCGCCGTTCTCTAGATCTTGGTTGTGGTCGCATCATTCGGAGAATGCAACACCTCAAACGTCTAATCAACGTCTCTAGTGCAACGTTGGATCTATGCCGGAAAATCGACATTGGATATACATCACATAATCGACGTGGTATAGACGCCGGACTCGTCACAAAAAAAAAAAAAAAAAAAACATCCTCCTTGCGTTATCGCTCATCGTAAATGGTGGCTCTAACAAGTCACTTCAAAAATAGACCAAATTGAGGACGTGAAATAAGAGAATTTCCCACCTACTTTTGTGAAATACTCATGACATTCCACTTCATATTATATACTGCTTGACCGGATAAGACCAGTCCTGGGGTAGTGTGACGAAAGATTGTGGCTGCTAAAATGGCGATTCAAGATTAATATTTTAAGAAAATCTTAAAAACAACGCTTTCCCCACGTTGTATATACAGGTGTCGGGAAAAAACGATGTTGTATATAGACTTCTATTTTCAGCATATCTGCAACGTTGATTAGACGTCGGGTAATTGGTGTCTATCCAACGTCGGGAGGTAGACGTTGTTTTCTCGATTTTTATAAACAACCAGAAACCCAACGCTAATCCGACGTCTGCTGCGACGTCTATTCAACGTCGGAAAGCATCGCAAAGTTTCCCGGGGTGTCTGGGAAGAGAGCTGTGAGCCTGAAAAAGCAGGAATTATTTCTGTGTTTATTTGCTCGTCACACGCACTGCGAAATTACTACATGTTTTATTTATAAGAGCATTGGCAATCTTGAAATAAAAGTCCAGATAAAAAAACACATACAAATAAGCTATAGTGGATGACGCAGGATGGGCGGGAAAGGGAGGAGGAGAGGGGAGAGGGGAGGGGTGAGAGGGGAGAGGAGCCAGGGAGGGGGAGGGGGTAATTAGAGGAAGCAGCTGATCATTGCATGGTCCGTAAATTCAATCAAATCAGTCTGTAGAGTTTCAAAAAGCTTCACGTCACTGTCTACAGTGTAAAACTGTAGTCGAGGAGGGGGTGTCTGTCGGCGGGGGAGGGAGGGATGGTAGGTTTCCACAACTCCATCAACCTACCAACCCACCTCCCAAGCCACTTAACCCTCAACCAAGGAAGACGTAAAAACAGTGTTTCTATCCGGTCTTTGTGAACGAAATGGTGAGTTTGCCCTTTGAGTACGCCCTCTCGTGCCCCCCACCCCCTACCCCATTCTTCCAAAATACATACAAATAAGACAGTCAGCGCCTGGAGTATCTGACATTTTCACACCACGTTTTCACTTTCATCTTGTTATGCAACATAAAAAATAAACAATAAACATAAAAAAATAAACAACAAACATAAAAAACAATCGTTCAACTACGTGTTGAAAATTTATACCAAAGTCACATTGCAGCTTCCCCCTTCCCAACACCTATACCCTTCCCCCTCCCCCCCCCCCCCCTCCGAGGGGATGAGGTGAAGTTGCAAGATTTTAAAGCATTCATATAAGATGCTCAAAAGGAAAAAAAATCATTTTTAGAAAGTGAGACATCTCTGATAGAAGGGAGTGCTATTACCCCCTCTTCAAAAGACGAATGGGCAGTCCCTCCATATAGATGCTTAGAAACATGTGTTTTCAGTTTAGAAAAAAATCGATTTCTTGTTTTTGTTCTCTTTTAATGTAATATAAATTGATCACACTTCATGTTCCACATGTTATGACGCGACTTTTTATTGCGAGCGCGACTTTTTGTCACATCGAGCGCGGCTTTGTCATTTAGCAATTTAAGGCTTCTTGACTCTCATTTAGTACTCAACCTTAACTACTGCAGGTGATAAAAACCAGCGACAGAATTATTCAACACACCTAATCTGGTTTGTCAGCCACGGACCCGCTGTTCGAATGCTTGGTGTGGGGCGACCAAAGGCCAAGTTTACTACACTTTAATACGTCACAGAAGCTTGAATCTGATGCATCTCATTTTTTTTTTTTTTTTTTGGTTAAAGATATGGCGGAGATGTGGGGGAGGGGGGGGGGGAAAGATGGGGATAGGAGACCCTATTTTCGGTCCTAAGCCAATTTTGGATTAGTGGATCCGCTTCGGGGTGGGGGCGGGGGCGGTTTTGCTCCTGAGCTACTTCTAGATTACTGGATGTTAGGGTTGGGTATCTCGGCGCGGTCTGTATCGCGATACCTATCGCGATATTGGCTGTGTATCGCGATGCATATCGCGATATTTTTAATTCTTTAAAAGTGAAAAATTGCAGCTGTTTTATGGCTTCATTTCCAGGAATTGTAACACTTACCAACGGCATTGATCAGTTATAGATAATGGCGTTATAACAAATACGAAAAGTATGTTGGCAATGGCAATATATATAACTAAATTTTAAGAATATCTATTTGATTGAGTGTCTAATCTTAAATGTCTGATTGGTATATTTTTAACTTGAAACATCAACAGTTCTGTATTTGAAACTGAAACAAAACCACAGCGTCTACTCTGACATTGAATTGCAAAATGTCACATGTTCTTTTTATCAAGTTTTCATTCAATTATCCAATATAGCAAAAAATCATCCATGTTCTATCACACTATTGGCCGACCTAGAAATTTACATGAAAAAAATATCGTGAAAATATATCTGAAACGAAAACCAGCCGAATATGGTGTGTAAAATGATGAACAGCAGCATTGCAGATATCACGCGTTAGCGCATCACCAAAAAATATTGAATTAAACATGTTGCGGAAAATATAGAAAAATATCGATATTTCAAAATTTGTATTGTAATACGTATCGTGAGAAAACATATCGCGATATATCGCTATGGCGGTATATTTGTACAAAAATTTCATGGCGTTCGCGCTCCAACTTTTATTTTTGATCGCAATGGTATTTATGTGCAATTAATAGATGAGAAAATATTTAATTCTTTCGCGAACTATTTTTTATGTTATCCAAGTCGCTATTTATTTCTGCACGTGGTTTTTTTATTATTAAAAAAATAAATAATAGAATGAATTCAATTTATCGCGCCCTATAATTCACTTTTCGCGTTCCAAAATTAAGAAATTAAATTACGTGATAAAGTGCATCGTCAGACAAACGTTCTTTAAAACACAAGATGCGGGATAAAATTATGGCGAAATTAAAGAGCGCGAAATAAATAGTCAAATAAGATATGAAATGTAAATGTTGCGCGGCTGAGAAAATTGCCGCGAGGCCATCCAAATGAACGCGAGAAAAAAATAAAATATACAACATGTACGTTTTGATTTTTTGTTCAAATATACCGCCATATATCGCTGTATCGATAAATATCGCCACCACTACTGGATGTGCTTGCGGGGGGGGGGGGGGGCGGTACACCCAGTTTTGCTCCTGAGCCACTTCTGGATTGCTGGATCCGCTTGGGAGGGGGGGGGGGGCGGTGCAGCCAGTTTTGGTTCTGAGCTACTTGTGGATCCGTTTGATGCTGATAGGGGGAAAAGGGGGGGGGGGGGGGCAGACAGAACTTGTGATCCCAAGACACCCTGGGTTTGCTTCGTTCTGCAAGCTACTATGTTGTCCCTGCAACTGCCTATTAAGTTGTCCCTGTAGCAGCCTATTATGTTGTCCCTGCAGTAGCCAGTTATGTTATCCCTGCTGCAGCCTATTATGTTGTCCATGCAGCAGTGTATTATGTTGTCTCTGCAGCACGTTAATAAGTTGTCCCTGCTGCAGCCTATTATGTTGTCCATTCAGCAGCCTATTATGTTGTCCCTGTAGCAGCCTATTATATTGTCCCTGCTGCAGCCCTATTATTTGTCCCTACAGCAGCCTATTATGTTGTCCCTGCAGCAGCCTATTATGTTGTCCCTGCAGCAGCCTATTATGTTGGCCCTGCAGCAGCCTATTATGTTGTCCATGCAGCAACCTATTATGTTGTCTCTGCAGCAACCTAATATGTTGTCTCTGCAGCAACCTATTATGTTGTCTCTGCAGCAACCTAATATGTTGTCTCTGCAGCAGCCTAGTATGTTGTCTCTGCAGCAGCCTATTATGTTGTCTCTGCAGCAGCCTATTATGTTGTCCCTGCAGCAACCTATTATGTTGTGCCTGCTGCAGCCCTATTATTTGTCCCTACAGCAGCCTATTATGTTGTCCCTGCAGCAGCCTATTATGTTGTCCATGCAGCAGGCTATTATGTTGTCCCTGCAGCAGCCTATGGCAGATGTGTCATTCATTCCATCCAAACAAGCAATTCATAAAATACATACGCACAGTGAGCTGATCAAATACAACTGGTTTGGGCATACATAAAAGTTACAAATAATGGACGAAGCCAGTAATATGAGTAAACGTGGAGTGAGTGGTGGGGAGGGGGGAAGGCCAAAAAGTCCGAAATATTTGGCACAAGTTTCACTAACCTAGACTCAAATATCGGAATATAACATGCTGTGAATGTTTTCGTCACTCCTACAATCAAGACTGCTCATCCTTAAAAGATTTTTCATGTGGATTTTAGGCATGTCCAAGGTAAAGATCATAAGATAACATCGGTAATAACACAATTTTATTTATTTATTTATTTATTTATTTATTTTTTTGAGGATCATTTTGTAAAATGGAGTAGCTGATAACCACACAATATACGAATTTCAGTTTCTCTTTGTTGTTATTGTTGTTGTTGTTGTTATAGTTGCTGTTGTTACTGTTGTTCTTCTTCTTCTTTTCTTCTTTTTGTTCTCCTTGCTCCTCCTCCTCCTCCTCCTCCTCTCATTTTTTCACGGCAGCGTTAACAGTGACGTCATAACATATTCCGGTTGCCTTATTATTGCTCCTGTTATAACTGTTTTAAGAAACAATGTTAATTCAATGAAGTGGTGATCAGGTTGTTCTCGTGTAAGACAGGGGTCCATTTTCTTTCTCTTGAAAGTAAAATCCTGCACGATGGACCTCATGGCCCAGTTAATACAAGAACATTTTTCTCTTCTTTTCTCTCTTCAATGTGGAGACTGGATTTGCCGTTTTAAAATGCCCTCTTACAATGCATCTAAAGCAAATGGTTTGACAGAGGGCAATGTGAAGTCACGCGATATTGTGAAGCCACGCGATATTGTGAAGACATGTCGTATTGTGAAGTCATGTCGTATTGTGAAGTCATGTCATATTATGAAGTCACGTCATATTGTGAAGTCATGTCGTATTTTGAAGTCACGTCATATTGCAAAGTCATGTCATATTGTGAATTCACGACATATTGTGAAGTCGGGTTCAAAGTTTTTATTGAAGTAAATAGATCAGTCTGAAAAATTTATGCAGCTCTTGCAGTTATAGGGGTTATTTTGGGGTTCGTTTGGTGCAATCACTCAGTAAAAACAAATTTCTTGATATATGATATTACTGTCCCTTTTCCTATAGGTTTATTTGTGTGTGTTTAACGATACTTTCTAACCAGTCAATTGAAAACACGCTTTCTTGATGTAAAACAATGCAAGTGGCCCAGATTTCGTCAATATCCAACGACTTCACAGAACAACAAAGTAAAAAACTAATTTCTGAGCAATTGAAAAGAAATTGTATAAGCGAACCAATGGTAAACACAATGCCAGTGTGTGGTGTACATTAGATGCCCACGTCATTTCTTGCTCTATCATGCGATTTCTACACTTAAGAATAAAGCCAAACTATGTTGTCGTTGTTGTTTTTTAAATAAATAGAAATTATTTTCATTAACACAGTTTAATGTATTAATTATCTTTATTTTCGAATTTACCGTTTATTAGACGGGTCCAAAAATTCGGTGTTTTAGAAATAGCAGCACCTCGAAACTTTCAAAAGCGTCACTGATAATGCACCCATATATGTCGGTGTGTAGGCTATGTCCCAATACAGGGCAGACACAAGCATTTTAAGGGCTCATTATGCAATCGCATTCCCTCCTTGAGAAAGACTTAACCCTCGTACCGCGTCGTCACCCGCGTGTCGCATAGCAATGCTCGTTACACAAATAAGAAAAAAAACTGCTATACGTCAGTGTCACGTCGGCCTATGCCAGTGGCGTTCGAGTGAATCCCCCCTTTCTGGTTTTCAAATTGATTTCGTTACCAGTGTGAGAACTCTAGCGATTTTCTATCACTTTCTTAAACAGGAGTGCATTGTCACTCTGCTCGTCCTACATTTGTGTCAGCATTGTCACTCTGCTCGTCTTATATTTGTGTCAGCATTATCACTCTGCTCGTCTTATATTTGTGTCAGCATTGTCACTCTGCTCGTCTTATAATTGTCTCAGTTCGAGATGGAGCTCTCATTGTTGTTACAATGCCATCTCTGTGAGCGTTGGCATAAGAAACACGGATACATATTTTTTTCCAGTCCAAAAACAAATTTACGAAACTCTTTCCTCTTACCAAGTCCTGTTCATCAACCCTCATTATTAAAACATACAAGAACGTGCTCTGTGCTTCGAGAGGAAAAAAAAAACAAAAACACACTAAATTAGTGGCTTCATGATGTCTTAACAATCTGTGTTTTGGTTGCCAAGCAACTGTGCTGTGCCGATCCATTATGGCCGCTTTTAGAAATATGGCCCCAATAATTGCACCGTCATTTGTCTATGGCGTGCGTTTATTAACTTCCTTCCTGGTCCGGAATGGCACTTGTTAGTATTTAGATGAGTGTGACGTATTATTTATTAGTAAAACTTTCACAGACGACTGCTTTCCTCGATACTGCGTTGTTTTACGCCAGTAGAGCGACAACTGTCCGTGGTGATCTCCCAGGGGCACTTGGTAGCACATGTGTTACCACGCGTAGCATCCTTGTTACCACGCGTAGTACACGTGTTACCACGCTTAGTATATGTGTTACCACGCGTAGCATATGTGTTACCCAGCGTGGCATATGTGTTACCACACGCAGCATATGTGCTACCACGCGAAGCATATGTGTTACCACACGTAGCATATGTGTTACCAAGCGTAGCATATGTGTTACCACGCGTAGCATGGAGAAGGGGCATGATTTTCAAGCCAGATGCAGTTTTTAAACATCATAGGGGGTAATTTTCAGTCAGTACGCCTCGGTATTTCACATCAAGGGGACGGGGAGGGGTGAGGCGGGGGTTCTTTCGATAGTACGCTCTACGTTTGATAAAAAGGGGGCCTCATTCTAAACTTAGAATTCCGCATTTACCGGTCATTTAAAAAAAAACCATGGAAATACACATCAACCATTTTGTACGTGAGTGCCCTCCCCCACCGTTACAGAACAGCGGGTTTTTTTCGGGAACTTTGTTTTCGTGGAAGTCGCAATTCTAGGCATAAGAACAAGATTTTTTACTTATAATTACACCCTTTAATGAATAGCTGTTTACCGAATAAAGATTCCAAAGCCGAACCAACGTCGATTTGAGGTTGCGACACCGACCTGGCGAAAACCATAACATTAGCTTTGGTTGTAATTTGGTTGCGATTGGTGCAACCAGAGATTAAAGTCTAACCAACGTCTTTGACACAAGGTCGAATAGAATTCGGGAAAGCAACGTTGTTTAGACGTTGCTTTTGCCGCAACCAAAAACCAACGTCTCACCAACATCTAATCAACGTGTTTGGTGGAACGTTGACTCGATGACGACTAATAAAGCAGCCTCCTCATGTTATCGCTCACCGGAAGTGGTAGCCATGACAGATCACTTCAACAATAGACCAAAACGAGGACATATGTGAATTAGAAGCGTTTTTTCCCACCTACTTTTGGAAAATACTGAAGGGTGTGCTGAAGGGTGATGACACTCTAAGTGTCGCTGTCTAGACGACGATTCCAGATAAATATTTCTCGACGTCTACACAACTTTGGGAGACAGACGTTGATTCAACTGATCAACTTCCACCGGGAATCTTTGCGCAACGTGGGTTAGACCTCGGATAATCGTTGTCTATCCAAGTCGGGCAGTAGACATTGTTTCGACTTCCATAAACATCTACCGACGTTGATCCGACGTCGGGTGCGACGTCTATCCAACGTCTATCCAACTCCAAGTCGCAATGTTTACTGGGTAACTTTAAGCAAAGAGCTTGTATTTAAGCACAAGGCGATAGTCATGCAAAGTCTTGTCTGGAATAGTAAGCCACATTTAACTCTCGAGGGCTGTTGTTTCCCCCACTTAATCTACAATTATAGGGTAGTTGCGCACATCAGTTCAGAACGTTGGGAAACGACCAGATAAAAAAACCTATAAAACAATTAACTAAGCCCCTTAGGAAACACCTAAATATCAAACTCGTAACGAAATCATTAACCACGCCCTTTACGAAGCAATTGGCCACGCCCATTGCAAAGCCACTTTCCATGCCTATTAGGAAACAAGTAATCCTAACACAAGGCCACCACTCATCGCATCTATTACAATCTATAGCCCACTTTTTCACCCTTAAGTGTATTTTTTTATTTCCTTTTTACACTTGGAGGTTTTCAATCCCCATAGTTTATTGAATTCGTTCGATTTTGTGAGATGTTTCCGTAAGATTCCTTTGTTTTTTTTTCATGCGAACTCACCTCTGGCGGGTAGGGCTAGGACAACCAACTCAGGCAGAGACATAATGTAACCTGTCTAGTTGGTCCACGTCAGTTTTTTTTTAGAAATTCATCAACACTTTTATGCAAAAACTGGACATTGAAATTGTTGACATTGAAGCTCACATAAGGCTATGGTGGTTGTTAGTACTGACCTCTGACCTCTAGTATTGACCTGTTAGTATTGACCTCTATACAATAAGTGAGCAGTTACTGTGTTTATGTGCTGTGTGTTGCATCTTGAAGTTAGACTGAACAGCAAATATCTCAGCGGGGATGCTTATCTCCCACATTTCTGGAATGCTCTCCTCCACACTTGCTATTTATTATTATTATTATTATTATTATTATTATTATTATTATTATTATTATTATTATTATTATTATTATTAATAGTTTCATTATTATTATTGACTTTTCAAAAGAGATAAAATGTATTTTTAAATACGAATTCTATACTTCTTTTGTTTCTTTCATTTTGGCATTTCGGGTTCCGTAAACTAACAATAACAAACAAACAAACGTGTTATCTGAATCCAGCATGTTAATACAGGTTACGTAGAGTTTTGATGCACCTAGCGATATGACGTGACTTTGAACAAAGATTTTGAAATAATTCTGAATTTTTAAATATTCAGAGTTGCACCTTTTGAGGCCTCACAGCGTATTTTTCGTGCTACTTGGTGGCGAAAACGGTCTAGTTTTACCATATAATTATGTAGCTGTGTAGTTACTTGTACTTTAATTCTATGCTTTTCTAGCTCACGGCGTAATTACAACGAAGCTTTACTCCCTCTCATTGCTTTTGTACGATGCAAAAATAAAAAAAATGGTGCAAAGAACTTAGTTGATATTTTTCGGTAGGTCTTGCAAGTATTTGTAGGCAAATTTGAAATTAAATTAAATTAAATGATTAAATTTTTCACCATTATTTTTAATTTTTATTTTTGTTGTTTCTGCGCTACTAATTGGAAGATACTATTTGTGGTCCGTATCTTATAACAGTATAAAAATCCTTACTTTAAACTGAATCAAACTGGATTTTCTATGAGGCTTCGGAGTAGCCTCTTATGAGAAGGGGAGGGGTGGGGGTGGGGGTGGAGGAGGAACCCATTACTACTCTTCAATGCAACAGCAAGATATGTGTCCTTAATTTGCACACGCATCTCTGCAATGGCGTTACAGCAAGCATAGCTGAGCTATACAGAAAGCCAGTCCAGGTAAAAGGAATACCATAAAGGTCCCTATGCCAAACACCACTTGTGTGCGGCATTATTTGCTGTATTTAACACTTGACAAGCATTTGGCTTGCAAGGGTTATATGAATTTGTGCGAGCCAAATTCGTCCTTTTTTTTCTTCTTGACAGTTTTTCCGATTTTTTGTGTCTTCTTCTTCTCTGACACTATGGGCCCTACGACCATGAAACTTTGGACTTATGAAGAGCTTGATCTGAATATGTGCATGTCACTTTTTATTTTCGTCTATGTTTTCGTTTTCTTGTTTAGAACGACATGTGAAAAGAGTATTTTTTGCAAGTAAATGCGGTACATTTAACCACAGCACAGAGCACACAGTTGCTCAGCTTTGCGCGAGCTCTTACTGCTTAAATAGCTAACTAGAACCTCACTTCGCTAGCGAAATGTTAAACACTTGACAAAAATTATAACGCAAAAATGCTTCCTTCAATGGGTTATTTCTTGAATAATATATTGCAAACAATACAGCTTGAATATGTCTTATAAGCCGAGTAGTGTTTGGTTTCGGTTGACTAACGGTTTTATTGACTGATCTAGCATACGCCGTGTTAGCTATTTACGCAGTGAGAGCTCACACAAAGCTCGCTGTGCAACTGCGTGTGATGTGGGTTAAATGCTAGACATTTACTTGCAAAAAATACACTCTTTTCACATGGCGTTTTAACAAAGAAAACGAATTCAAAGACGAAAATAAAAAGTGACATGCACGTGTTCAGATCAAGCTCTTCATAAGTCCCAAGTTTCATGGTCGTAGGGCCCATAGTGTCAGAGGAGAAAAAGACACAAAAAATAGAAAAAAGTGTCAAGAAGAAAAACAAAAGGACGAATTTTGCTCGCACAAATTCATATAACCCTTGCAAGCCAAAGGCTTGTCAAGTGTTAACTAGAACCTCACTTCGCTAGCGAAATGTTCTAGAAGCTCATTCCGCTAGCGAAATGTTAAACACTTGACAAAAATTATAACGCAAAAATACTGGCTTCAATGGGTTATTTCTTGAATAATATATTGCAAACAACACAGCTTGAATACGTCTTATAAGCCGAGTAGTGTTTAGTTTCTGTTGACTTAAGGTTTTATTGACTGATCTAGCATACACAGTGAGAGCTCGCACAAAGCTCACTGAGCAACTGTGTGTGATGTGGCTTAAATGCTACGCATTAACTTGCAAAAAATACACTCTTTTCACATGGCGTTTTAACAAAGAAAACGAAATCAAAGACGAAAATAAAAAGTGACATGCACATGTTCAGATCAAGCTCTTCATAAGTCCCAAGTTTCATGGTCGTAGGGCCCATAGTGTCAGAGAAGAAGAAGACACAAAAAATCGGAAAAAGTGTCAAGAAGAAAAAAAAGGACGAATTTTGCTCGCACAAATTCATAAAACTCTTGCAAGCCAAAGGCTTGTCAAGTGTTAACAAGGCGTATGCCTGATCAGTCAATAAAACCTTAAGTCAGCAAAAACCAAACACTACTCGGCTTATAAGGCGTATTCAATCTGTGTTGTTTGCAATATAATATTCAAGAAATAACCCAGTGAAGGAGGTACTTTTGCATTTTAATTTTTGTCAAGTGTATTACATTTCGCTAGCGAAATGAGGCTCTAGTTCTTACTCACTTTAACACATTTTTTTCAATAACAACAATAAAAACATTTCATTTTGTGTTTAACAAACTGATTGAATGATATGTGTAACTTCTATGTCAAAGAGAGCATTTTAGCGAATGCAAAAACTAATTTCTTTACAGCAAAATATAGGGCACATGTGTATATAAGATTTGATGGAAAGCAATTCAGGAACAACTTTTTGCTTGTTCTATTTCCGTTTCAGCTGACTCATGTGGGAGTAGGGTACTGGTTCATACTTTCTCAAGCTTCAGCTCCATCCAGTGCCAATGATAGTTACAAAAAAACACAAAATGCATGTCATACTATGGAATAACCACAGAATAAGCAAATTTACATCCTTATCTTGTTGCTTTATTTTTTCACATCTCAGTTTTCAAGGTGTTTATGAAGGGTTCTGATATGTGGCCCATCGATCGCTTTGAACCTCTGTTTTTTTTTTATTTTTCGTCTCTTGAATTTTTTTTTTTTTTGCATAGCCAGAATTGAATTACACTTGCCAGAAATATCCCAGCCAAGCTATAGGCATGTTATACACTGCAGTTTCAATGCGATTGGTGGCTTGGCAGTGAGCCTGCTGTTTACAGGCTGCGGAGAGGTTACTGCAACACAGGACAAATACCATGATAGACCTCAAAGCAGCACTCATCCCTGCGTTACGACGCTTCGTCGTCCCGGATTGGTGAATTCAGATAGTGTACTTCCGTGAACGGTAAAATTATACTTTTTTTTCGTTTTAATTGCATATTTGTTGAACTGACTAACAAATAATCCTCTCTTTCCTGGGCAACATTACTTTTGTCCTTCAGTAAATACTCTGCCATGGATACTCCAATCAGGTACCAGGTGTTCAGTAAAGAATCTGTGAAAGATAGTACACAGAGGTACCTATCCGGTGTGTAGCAACGTTATCTTCAGTATAGAATCTACAAAAGGTATTACAATCAGGTACCTATCAGGTACGCGGCATCGTTATCTACGGTATAGAACTTGTGACGCATACTACACACCGGTAGATAGCCTTAAGCTAATCTTTGTAGAATACTACCATATAGGCATACCCATTGTGCTTGTATTAACAATGATCAGAACTTGTACATAAAATAAGTGAATAAAAAGTACAGTCATCACATAAATAACGCAATTACATTCCCTTTTATCTTCAGCTAAAATTTAAGCAGATTTCTGCAACACAACAAGACATGAACAGATAAACCGAAAAAGAGTTCTGATCAAGGCTTTTGAATCCTTATTCATATGATAACTATTCTTCTTTGCTTTTTCCGTTTTGCTTCTTTCTTCAGAATTTCTGGGAGAGAATAAAACATCAATATGCTTAGATTTTCTATATGTTTTTCTCTCCGTTCTTGAATAGAAAATTTCTAAGCATGTTGATAGTGTACTACAATACAGTTAGCTACTACATCACAAAACCTGCAGCCAGACGGCAGGAAATTTAATGTAAGAATATAAAGAATCTAGAAGCTGGTTGCTTGATGTTTTTCATCTATAAAAAGTTAGCCCTTTCTATTTGCTTGATGCATGGCTTATTTCAGGGGCTTAGAAATATCGCTTCATGTTTTTATGGTTCATCAAACATTGATCATAGAGTGCTACTGCAAAAGCATTTGTCATCAATTTACTCAATGAAACAAAAATGTCCGTTGGTAATGTACACAGCTCACGTTTTTAGAAGTGCTTTAATTCAAGCCATGAGAATGAACAATATCTGGACGTTACGTATTTTATCACAAAAGTTCAAAGAGTTTTACTGACATATATGTTACAAACTATATAAAATTATACGAGAGTTCTGTAACACTAGTTCTCCAACATGAGTTTTCTAATTCTTATGTAGTTCCTGATTTTAGCAGTATACTCACTTCTTCTTACGAATTGCACAATTGATCTCACCGTATACACATTCCTTCTGTATTGTTATATGCTATTATATGTCTAGGTAGAAATCATGTGCTGAACGAATGAATCAAACGGACAGTAGGGCCAGTTTATTTTCGTCAACTTTTACAGTAGTTTCTTCACTTGTGATTCATAAGCAGCCAAATGCTTGTAATCCAGGCCTTCCTTCTCGGGATAACAGAATATGTCCTCCATGTTTATGTGATGTCTGCGATTTATAACCCACTGTAATTGTTTCTGTATATAATTGAAGAAGAATAAAAAGATATATACCGCTTGTATATATTATTGAAGAACACAAGGGTGATGTGAAGAGATTTAACGACAGTACATCTCTTAATCATATAACCCCTGAAGCGTATGTTCCGAGACTTGCCCTCAGTCCCCACTGAGACGGTTCCAAGTGTTTTATTTAGACGCTTTGATTCAATTTCCAAGGCGACAAAAACACGTACTTAATACGCTTTACGTAGGATGATCAGTGTGCAAAAGACTTTTAGCGTGTTAGGAAGAGAGAAATGGTATGGCGTCGTTAAGTCAGACAGGAAGGTAGACAATTGTGAAAGTCAGACAGGAAGGTAGTCAATTGTAAAAGTCAGACAGGAAGGTAGAGAATTGTGAAAGTCAGACAGGACGGTAGACAATTGTAAAAGTCAGACAGGAAGGTAGACAATTGTGAAAGTCAGACAGAAAGGTAGACAATTGTGAAAGTCAGACAGGAAGGTAGACAACTGTGAAAGTCAGACAGAAAGGTAGACAATTGTGAAAGTCAGACAGAAAGGTAGACAATTGTGAAAGTTAGACAGGAAGGTAGACAATTGTGAAAGTCAGACAGAAAGGTAGACAATTGTGAAAGTCAGACAGGAAGGTAGACAATTGTGAAAGTCAGACAGAAAGGTAGACAATTGTGAAAGTCAGACAGGAAGGTAGACAACTGTGAAAGTCAGACAGAAAGGTAGACAATTGTGAAAGTCAGACAGAAAGGTAGACAATTGTGAAAGTTAGACAGGAAGGTAGACAATTGTGAAAGTCAGACAGAAAGGTCGACAATTGTGAAAGTCAGACAGGAAGGTAGACAACTGTGAAAGTCAGACAGAAAGGTAGACAATTGTGAAAGTCAGACAGAAAGGTAGACAATTGTGAAAGTTAGACAGGAAGGTAGACAATTGTGAAAGTCAGACAGAAAGGTAGACAATTGTGAAAGTCAGACAGAAAGGTAGACAATTGTGAAAGTTAGACAGGAAGGTAGACAATTGTGAAAGTCAGACAGAAAGGTAGACAATTGTGAAAGTCAGACAGAAAGGTAGACAATTGTGAAAGTCAGACAGAAAGGTAGACAATTGTGAAAGTCAGACAGAAAGGTAGACAATTGTGAAAGTCAGACAGAAAGGTAGACAATTGTGAAAGTTAGAAAGGAAGGTAGACAATTGTGAAAGTCAGACAGGAAGGTAGACAATTGTGAAAGTCAGACAGAAAGGTAAACAATTGTGAAAGTCAGACAGAAAGGTAGACAATTGTGAAAGTCAGACAGGAAGGTAGACAATTGTGAAAGTCAGACAGGAAGGTAGACAATTGTGAAAGGGAAACAGGTTTTATACGAGTGTCTCCAGCCTAGACGTTCTATTGTGTGATTTTGTGTGAGGGCCATGGAAAGATTCAACCAGTTCAGAAATTTTACAAGTTACATTCATATAATGTAAATCACATGCAATGCTACAATATATAAAATCAGATAATGATTCAAGCACATCGATTTTATTCAGTGTAAAGGGTATTTAGCTGGTTGTATAATAGATAATACACCCGACTGAAAAAATAAAAGAGTCTCTAGATAAAACGTAACAAAGTTGTCCTTGCTTAGCTTACTTTTATTTGTGTTGTGTCCTAGAAATTAGGGGAACCCTAAAGGGTTTATTTAAGGTGCCTTTCATTCTGTAACAGATTTATACTGCTTTGGGACTGTTCATTTAGTATCAAGAGGAGCGCTTAGTAAGCTTTATAGTGAATTTTTCGCAATGGGCACCATATTTCTAAGTATTGAAGCATAAGGGTTATTGCTACAATATTTTTATTACTTACGTACTTGGTAATTTACTCTCCTATTTCTATTATCATAGTTGTCTTCTGCATTTAGTTACTTATGTATCTGTTGTAGAATTTGAGACAAACATTAATGGTCAATTAAACCTACTACTATATATACTAGAACACGCGGAGATAACAATGATGCAGAGGACATTCACGCTATTTTTCTGTTTGTTTAGAGAAGTCTTTAGAAGCAGAGTGATGACAACTACTCGAGGTTGACATTGAGTTAGAATATCAGTGAAACCAATGAATTGTGAACCTTACCTAATTCAGGAAGTTATTTCACTAATGAAGATCGCACATACTTATTATGTCTAAAATGTACAATGTTAGAAAGGGGACTGAGTGATTAAGATATATCGATATCTCTTTCAGCGCATACAACAGTTTCTGATCTGTAAAAAAGCTCTATTTTTTATTAATTGTGGGCTCTCCCCGACTTGTCATTCTTCGTACCTCGGCTTGCTTTGGTTTGATTCGTCACGAATGATTTTTATACGCCTCTGGGTATCAAAGGACAAGGTATCAAAGAATTTATTGTCTGACATTTTTGTTACCCAAATTGGCCTCATTTCGTCATTGTGACAACATAAAGATAGGGCCGTGGCTCAGTTTTTATCACTTTTTACCACAGATATCTACTTTATTTGTTCATATGTAAAGAGCAAAAGTTGTCCCATTTATAGATGATTCGATTTTCGGATTTCGCATTATTTTGATAGTATGCTAGTATATGAATACCTACATTATCATAATATCATAAAATATAATAAAATAAGACCCATTTTTCATTTTCATTTGTCTTATTTCACTATTTTATTGCACATTCTAGGTGTCGCTGGATTTTTACTTTATTTTAAATGGCAAGCCCTTCTATGTGTGTCTGCTTTAAAGAGCATCTCCATTTGGCGACAACACGTCGTAACTCCATTTCAATATTGACAACACGTCGTAACTCCATTTCAATATTGACAACACGTCGTAACTCCATCTCAATATTGACAACACGTCGTAACTCCATTTCAATATTGACAACACGTCGTAACTCCATTTCAATCTTGACAACGGCACTCAGAAATCTGAGATTTTCTTTGAAACACAGTGTTTTGAACTGGTCAAAAAACTTTTTGTGATATAATAACAGGACGTTCAATGCTTTCTACTCGTCTTGTTTAGTATCATTAGCTAGGATTTAGCTAAGTCAAAAGTCTATCTTTCATACTTGGGTCATTTTGCATGCTGTTGAAAATTTTACTAGAACGTCACCACTAGTATTGATACCTTCTGGATGGCATCATACACGCATGCTCCAGCAGGTATTCCATTGTTTGCGAAGCATTTCTAACTGTGATCGGCTTAACACACTTTTCACTGATGACGAAATCCAATGGCATGCGTCGAGAACTGTCACGCTTTTGTGACGTGCAGCTTCATCATTTGTATTCTCTATTTCGCCAACACGGATCATAGCAGGCACTTGCGACACATATTTTTGATTACACTAATTATTTCTTGATCGAGGGGTTGCAGTACTAATGTACAGTGGAACGATTTTACGTTCATTTCATTTGTTTCCTATTGTGCATGCTTCTTTTCTTACAGAAGTTGACCTATTCGCATAAGCTCGGGAAAATATTTCTGTCTCGTCCCTATTATAAATATCTGACAAATTGCATCTTTCAAGAATTTCTGGCTACTTCCGTTTTCCATTCACAGAGAGTTTCGTCTTCAAAACTGCTGTTCTCCCGACACGTTGAAACCTGCAATATTGTGCCATTTTAAAGCGATCGATCCAACCATTGGCTGCTTTAAACTCTGATTCACTTATTTTGTTGCAAATTGAACGATTTTTCTTGTGTCAGCGGGCCAGGTAATGATATATTGCGGTTTCAAGCAAATTTAAACAACCTTCAGACGACCTTATCTTTGTCTTCATTATCACGTTCACAACAAAGATGTTTTATTCTGGTTGGGAGTTCTGTTGATACGCATTTAAATATTCCGCTTTTTTGTTTCAAACCTCGTTGAACTTTACTCACATCAAAATTCACATTAGCAAAATTAGAGGCATTTTCTGAATTCACATCAAGCAATTAACTATAATTGATGGAATTCTTTTGTAGAATTTATATTATATTGCAAATATCTGTCATAGTCACACCTTGAATGCTTTATGCTACTAACTTTAAACAACATTATTATGATTTGATGGAAAGGTTTGAATATGCTCTGCTTAACTTACGATTAAAGAAAAACTTACACGATTGTGTTGCTTAAACCGCACAGAAGCCTTTTGAGGTTAGGAGTGCCTTTTTCCTTGAGAGGTAATTTAAACGATTTATGCAATGCTGTCAGAAACATCAAAATATTGACAAAATTTCCAGGGTAGAAGCCTTGAAATTGGCTATTGTCTCTCTACACGAGCCTCGTTGTAGTGTCAGGTCATTTGCAACAGTCAAAATTTGAATTAAATGTCACTTTCTCTTGTTCGTGGCATCATGGAGTATTTTTGGATGCTTGATGCAGAAGATGCATGCATTTATATAGTTGTACTATTCGTTGTTAGGTGTAAGAGTTGGGATTCTTTGGAGAAAGACAACACATTAATTCACATTTTTTGTTTATATTATGCGTTTCTGCGCTTACCTCAAAAGGGTTTATAGTAGGTCACGAGTCTGAGTCACGTATTTCAGTGTTGGAGTAATTGTTTCACACTATATTAACGTACAAAAGTAATCGAAACATAGCGATACTGCTATGATCCAGACCTGCGAAAAAAATTACTTTTACTTCTTCATTTAATTGATGTGCTACTTCAGCCTGAGATACGCCTTAAGTTTTGTAGTAACTTCTAAACGTTTCAAAATTTGTACTGTCGCCCACGCTCTTTCACAGCATCAGTTATCGATGTATAATGTCATTACCGTGATCAAACAGAAAGATTCTTAATAAGATATGAAGTGTCTTGAAAGATTCTGTGACTGTAAGCTGACTTCGGTTTGATTTGAACATGCTTACATGTAAAGAAGTGTGAAATCGCATCAAAGGCTATGGCTGTCGCTTTTCTTCGTTCGATTGAAACTAATAATGCTATGTAGAGACAGACGTTTTGGGATAACAGTGTTATAAACAGTCGTTACTTTATGTGACCTTGAAGAAAAAATAAAGTAGACACTCGTTACATAGCCGTTTGATGACGAGGGTTGCCTGACTTCTAGCGATTGCCACTGTTTATTTCATTGACGCGCCCTATCCCGCCCCAACCCTCAATGACTCACGAACTGCGGGTATTCAGTTCCACATTCTTCCATCCAGTTTATTAGGACAACATTAGATCATTTACCGCTTTCCAATAGTATTTCCTGGACCCAGGCATGAGCATTTGTTTTTGATCACTTTGCAGCATTTTATAAATGAGCAAAATCCACTAGCATAATACTTCTTCGTTGCATTTAGGTAAAATGGGTTGTAGCCTTTTCTTCAAATTCGCATCGGAAATTGTTGCTTCTCATAAGAAAGGAAAAAACTGAACAGAATACAGTTCTCTAGTTTAAACGATTCCATTTGAGAAATAATTGAGACTTTTCAGTTTCCTTTGCATTGCCTTTATTGACCTAGAGGTAAAAAGCTTGTGACAAGATTTACCTATAAACAGAAACATAGAAAAAAGGCCTGTCGTAATAATGTTGAAAAATAGTAATCATTTCCCAAGGCATTTTTGTGTGAATCATTATCTCACACCTTGTTTAGGTCCACGGAATCTATACCTGACTTATCCCATTGTGTTGTTTTATTAGGTCAAGGGAGATGTGGAATTTGTGGCTCGATGCCAGTTAACCCACATACCATGACGTTTGTGACTTCACCTGGCTTTTAAATTGCTGGTTTTACAATAGCGAGTTTTACGGCATTCAGCGTTAAAATAAATTTCTCACAATAATACAGTTTGAAAATCTTTTAGTTTCTTATGACTGAACCAGATTTGTACCTTTTTAAATATTACAAATTCACCGTTAAAAAATAAGCACAAGACAAGAAACAAGAGAGTTTTGACCTTGTACAGAGCGCTTAGATATAAGGGCACTTACTTAAAACGTTCAAGTACTTTCAATGCACCACTTTATTGTCAGTCGTTTTATGTCAGTGTTTCGTGACTCAAGGACACGTCAAAGAAGTCAAGGTCTGATTCATTTATTTTTTTGCTCACATAAAATGTTGTCGGTTATTTGAGCAGAAACAGAGGGGAAAGTGTTGTTCAATGAATCTGCATATTAAATATAAAGCCATCTTTTCCAATCTAATCCAAATTTCTAATGTCTTACTGTCAAAACGAAAGAAGGTAAGATATAATGGGTGTTTCGAAATTTCAATGCTGTGTGACGTTCAAATATTAATGCGCTTAAATATTCGTAATGTGATTACGACGACAACATCGCAACAATTGTATATTCCTTATCATGGCTTTACTGTCAGAGAATTAGATTATTTTAAAATCTTGAATGGAATGCCATTGTCTATAGATGTTTAGTATGAAAGACCATTGATCAAAGTCCGTTACCACAATGAGGTTGGAAATAGCACGTGGTTTCGTTATGCCCCACGAGCATTCGTGATTTGATAATTGTCCATGTCATCGTTTTTTACCCACAGGAAGAATAGCTGAGTAGGAGCAATTTGGACTATGATACATATTAACCTGAAAATCTAAAAACAACATGTGTCATTGAAATAACCTAGGGATACAGCAGTTTATAGTTCCAGTTTTGAGTTGTTATTTTGTAAGATTCTCAATATGTCCTTGATCTATCAATTTGTCCTTGATACTTAAACAAATCACAAAAAGAGGTAAGGAAAAACAGTGTTTTGTGCTCTTGTTGATATCATTCAGCATGGCATTGAAATTATTATTACATTTTGTGGATATATGTCCTTTGCGTGTATTATTTGATGTCCTGTTTACAACCAGTCCCGTGTGATTGTTAGTGTTTTTTTTCGCATCACTCAGCACACTGACAACACTGAACATTGTTTGAGAAGGACAGATGTTTGTCAAAACGGACCTTATAATTTCTAATTACTAACTTTTGATTAGCAGATGTGAAAAGCCCATGTGGAGAACAGGTTGAGGGTGAGATATAGCTGTGGATGGTTCGGTATCTAGGTGCTATATATGGTATGTGTGGTAAGTATGGTATTATGAGATATATAATAGGTATTGCACGTCTGATATGTATGGTATGTATGGTATGTATAGCATGTATGGTAGGTATTGCACGTATGATATGTATGGTATGCGTGGTATATATGGTATGTATGGCATGTATGGTAGGTACCGCACGTATGATATGTATGGTATGCGTGGTATGTATGGTATGTATGTTTGCTGTATGGTCTCTACAGCTTACTAGATAATTTAATTTACGACCAATAATTTTTATGATTATTGTATGCCATTATGACTAATGGATGAGAACTGTGATTAATGGGTGATATCCATGACTAAAGATTGACACCTATGACTGATGGATGAAATTCTTGACTAATGGGTGACACTTATGACTACTGGATGAGATCTTTGAATAATGGACTGATTTCTGATTGATATCACGATTGATGCCTGAGTGGCATTTATGACTAGCAGATGATATCTTCAACAAAAATGATTGCATCGCAATAAATTCAAATTGGTTATTTGGATACCGAAAAAAGAAAACTATCAAGTACATAAATAAAATTACCAGACGCTTTCTAAGCAATATATTCAATTAATTCTTAGCATGTACGGAACTCCCAATTCTTTTTCGCACATCATAGGTCACCCCTTAATAGGTCCAATCAAAGGTATGAAAATGAGAGTTGAATGTAATGGAGGCGAGGAATTCTTAACACATGCAAGGGTCGATCAATAATTTTAGAAAATGGTTTACCCGATGCACAGGCAGTGTCGGATTGCTTAGTTATGCAGTACTAATACCAGAATTGATTCAGCTACAATGTCTTGTGTGATTTTTCAATATTTAAGCAAAAGTCCAGGTCAGGCATGGTAACATACATGATACGACGTTGCACTGCACGGTCTTCACAGTGTGTTACAGGTGTGTGGTTGGTTCATTGTTAATTTGAAACTGAAGTCTCCTCTGTCACTCATCCATGGGGTTAGTCATAAATAGTTAAATGCATACTTTACTTGTCAGGACTTTTACTACAAACAAGCACATACATATACACATAAACACACACATAAACATACACACATATACATGCACACATAAACATACACACATAAATATACACACATATGCATGTACACATATACATACACATAAACATACACACATAAACATACACACACATACACACATATACATGCACACATATATACACATACACATGCAGTAAAATGGGCGAGTCTAATTAAAACCAAATAAAATCTAAAAAAATATGGAAAGGTGACACCTGATAAAACTACATGCTTAAGCATAGAAAAAGATAATTTGCATTAATTATACATATAAAAAGAGATTCTGATTTCGAGATAGATATCGTCTTAAATCAGATTTCATATCAGAGAGTCAAGTGTTTTATATGTAAGATTTTTAGGTTATACTGAAATATACAATCGGGCATGAGAAACACGTTAATGTTTTTGTAAATGAGGGATCTGTTTTAGAAAATGAAATTCTTTCATTTCTGGTACTTATATAATTACACTGCAAATGACATAACAAATGTCAAATGTTTTAGTGATTAATGAGATAAAGAGAATAACTGCCGGTTCCTGTTATCGTGTGTAACTTTGAAATCACGCTTTTCTCTCGCTTTGGTGATTAAATGCTATAATTTTTTTGTTTTGCTTCGGAAACAATGGACATTTTATAGCACAGTTTGTAATTGTTTTTGTAATAAGAAGGTCATTGCTTCTTTTTGCGTTTGTCGGTAATTGCAATTCGTCTTCTAGTTTTTCTCCACAGCATCTTTATATGACTAACTCTAAAGAAACATTTTCTCAGCTGACCTGGAGCTAGAATCCCAGGGTTATCCCAATATCCTTGACTAAAGCGACTTAACTGGCTTTGTTATTGTCTTGAATCAGTGTCATTTGATTGCGTAGAACAGTTTCGAAAGATACATCTCAAACTAGCAGTATAGTTAGTCAATTAATGAAGTATCTTGAAGACTTGTTCCAACTGTAATGACACGTGATACCAACTGGATCAGGTCTTTGTGGCCTTCACTTTGGCTTTATACAGCGGTGATGTTTACAGTACCACTTATGTAATATAATAATACCACTTATATACTACAATAATACCGCTCATACAATATAAAAATACCATTGTGTAATACAATAACTCATCCTGCTGTGTAATACATGAGACTGCTTGTCTAATTAATGAGAACTGCTTGTCTAATAAATGAGACTCTTTGTCCAATAAACCAGACTACTTCTTTAATTGTGTAATGAAATAATACCACTGTGTCATAAAATAATACCACTTGCAGCTCTTTTACATTCACTACAGATTAGTGTCTTCAACTGTTGCATTTTAGACAACTTTTATGGGCACCCATGTGTGTGAATGTGTTTATCCACGAGAGGAGTTCATAATTATTTAGTATGCTTAACGTACGACGCTATTTAACTTACATTGCGTTAATTGGGAATCCATGCAACACTGTAGTAAAGATACAGCCGAATTTGTCGCCAGTCAGATTTGTATGCTACTCCCTGATAACGTCAGACTTATGTCATTATGTAGGCTTTGTGCTTCAACCGCCAAACATGTACAGTTATATAAGCCCTCATGTTAATCATCCCACGTCAAAATAGAGGGCACATAATCTAGGCATCGGTATACAATTACTTTTTTCAAAACCTCGTCTGTTATCTTAAACGGGTTAAATGACAATTAAAATATCGAGTTCAACAAGGAAAAAAAACGACACACTTGAATTAAGTTTTAATTTTATGGAGTATTTAATTTTTGTAAGCAAAATAATTTGAGTATGAAATATTATTCATGCTCTTTGCAGTGTCTCTAGTCTTTACATGACGATGTTAAAATTTTCTTTGTTTTGATTTGTTGTTCGAAGATCCGACATACCGCAATATTCCCAGGTCCCAGGTACTACATGCAACGATTGCTGTAAAGAAACAAGGACAGTTTAACAGAAAGGGGCAGATGAAGGCGCGACCTCATAAAGTGTTACGCAGAATATCTTACTGTCAAATGCCAATCATGCATGGGACGTTTCGATGTCTTTGCATGCTTGGAATCTTTGCACGAAATCTAGTGTCTTTGAAGTAAGCAAGATTACGGTGTTGTGTGTTATGGACTGTCCACCACCGTGGCACTGATGACTCTTTCAATATTACTTTAGTCTGGAGGTCTGCAAATAAAAACTTTTCTGCAACAATTTTCTGAAACCAATTTTATTTTAAGCGATATTCCAAAGTTAAAATTAACCCATCACTGTTAAAAAGAAGTTACGCTATTGCTTGTAAAAAGCAATACGTCAAGTTTTACATCTTGTAAAGCACACTCGTACACTTTACCACTGTGCTTTAAAAGTCAAATTTTCGGTCTATACAAATGGGAGCAATCATGCAAGAGAGAGAGAGAGAGAGAGAGAGAGAGAGAGAGAGAGAGAGAGAGAGAGAGAGAGAGAGAGTGAGAGAGAGAGAGAGAGAGCACCAAATCGAGTACACCATCAAGAGATACTAATATAATTGGCCCTGGATTATTTTCTCTAACGCGCATTCTATTGTCGTCGGTATATTGCTAAAATAACCCTGCATAGCTTTAAAGCCACAGGTATAACTTTGGCTATAAAAGTAATTAAGGTTATATAATTATGTCTGATCTTTTTTGCTTCATGCTTTGTGGAAAAAAGGGCAGCTTAAAGCGCCATTCAGATACGTTTTGTAACTTGGTTTTTGTCTAATAATGGCGCTTCATTTGCCAGGGTTTTGCTGAATGGAGATGTTATTTATTGACACTGACGCACAAACGTTATATTTTGTCGAAGCGTAGACGTCGGCAAAGTTAATGCAGACATTTAAGCATTTTAGTGACGCCTTAGTATTGAAGGGCTATCCATCAAATACTTGCGCAAAATACAGGGACACTTTAAGCTCACCCTTCCACCTTTTACGCACAATTTGTGGTATCATGCATTTCTTATAACATTATCGTTCTTAAAGGTCTCGGTGCCTGCGTGATTTAAGCCTTATGCCTGTGCATTTCCTTCCATGTCTTATTTCCTTAATGAATTATTTGTGTCATAAATTCAAGTTTGAATCTGTAAATATACGTTAATTTGTAAATTTTGGCAAGTAGTACAACTTAAAACTGCACACTTGCTTATGCACATTGCGAATGTTACATCTATTGTCTACATTTCTAATAATAGTCTAGTGATGGCCCGTTTTAAACTTACCAATATTTGTTTATCTAAGTATAACATATAAAACTTACACAGAAAATAGATTTGAAAGGAACATAAGTATGTCCAAAATATGACCAGACAGATAAAATATGTTCAAACGTAATTTCTTTTAACAACATGGAATGTAGTTTTAACAAGTTCAAAAGAAGCACTATGTTTTTATTAGTGCGAAGCACTATGTTTTCATTTGCGTGATAATAACGTGACAAGATCAATAGTGAGCCATTTCCTATATTTTTACTATATTAGATGCTGCGTTAATTACAAAGCAAAGTGTGAAACATAGCTTGGATGAATGCTTCCATGATCCTATGACCAAATTTGACAAAAAGTTGTCATTTGCCAGGAACAACAAACAACACTTTTTATGTCTTATGACACATGAACAAATATATTGAAATCTACATTCAAGTGTTTTATAGTTAAAACTAACTGGACTATTCCTCAACACGAATATTTCTACTTAGAAGAAGCAACATTATAAATATTGTCATATAAATGTAACAATTACTGCTTTGTTGAAAAAATAGAGTAGTGGGAAGGGGGGAACCCAAACTCCTTCCCTCGTCCCCAACATTGTAGCATTAAAACATGTACTTGCTGCATTGTCTATTATTTTGTAGGGGAGGCTGTAAATGAGCAGCTTATGACTTCCAGCACTGTCAACACTGAAATGTATGGTAACACTCTTTTAATGAGGATAGAGTGTCACTCATAAGATTGGCTAAGATATCACAGCAGCTACCACAATGGCAAATATTTACATTGTCTACATACGCTTTTACAACACTCCTATAATCACGGCAGTTCCAAGCACATTATCTACTTGCATCTTGCAGCACCCATATAATCATCGCAGACAGAGCCACATTATCTACATACATTCTTACAACACTGATATAATCATCACAGTCACAGCCACAGAATCTATAGACATTCACATAAGCATCGCAGTCACTACCACATTAGCTGTAGATATTCTGACAACCGTCGCACAATCCCCGCAGTCATAACTATAAGTACAGTCATGATATCACAATAGTAACAATAGCTACCTTATCTGTAGCTTTTCTTACAGCGCTCATATATTCAGACATAAGACCATAAGGTACTCTTGATATTCGGAGCACTTCGATATCTGCAAACGTGGTCACAGCATGCCAAACATTAACGCCGGTTATCAAAATAGAGAGAGAGCTGTGGCACAACAGAAAACCATTGTGCTCCCTGTAATCATGGCATCAGTAACAACAATCACCAAAGAAACTGTTTTGGCCACTGAAGTCATTCACAGTCACACAAATCAGTACAGAAGCTGTTACGCTCACTGAAGTTATGATATCAGTCACAGCATTCACCGTAGTCAGTGGCAGCGCTCACAATAGCCACTGCAGACATAACTGCAGCCTCGACACACTATCACGATAAAAACCATTACAGCCATATCGGCACTCATAGATCAACAATCAAACTATAACATTAGTTGAAACAATCACCACTTCCCGTAACTACAGCCGTCGCGACTACAGGCAAAGAGGTTGAAATTTGATACAGTTGGATGCAGATACTCGTCTCAGTAATGGTCTCAGTATATATAATAAGCTGGATAGAGACGCAGTAAATAAGTTTCAGTAATGGTCTCGGCTTTGAGAATAACCTCTCATTTGCCGCATCGAAGCTGTTTGATAACTGATTTATTAACTAATTAACTAATTAATTAATTAACTAATTAACTCGTCTCAGTAATGGTCTCGACTTTCAGACCAACCTTTCATTGACCGCATCGAAGTTGTTTGATAATTAATGATTGAGAACGTTTCGTGATTAAGCAGATGGAATTCAATTGAATCGTTTCTATACTTTAAAATATAAAAGGTACCTAAACCACTCTATAAATATACTAGTCGTAATAAAGCTATTAACGGACATTCAACCTGTATAAAATATGTGAATTTTACGTTTTTAAATCATGTTATTAGTATTTTGTTAATTTGTCTTTAGATTCTTTTAGAACGCCGGACTATAATGTGATTTTCATCAAAGGTTTTCAAAATAAACAAGAGTGCTTGTCATTCTAGCTGACACTGCATTAGTAAGGGTGTCATGTGATATGGCTGCTCCCTTCCCCTCTCCCCCATCCCTCCCCGGTGCTATATTAATGGCACATGACTATCTATGACAGCTCATTACAGGACAAACAAAAAGCACTGGACATAAAATGGCGTAGTTTTTACTTGCTTTATTGTCATGGTCGGCGTGTTACAAACAGAACTAAGCTATTGCAAACATAAACTTTATTGGTAAAGTAATTTTATTGGCAATATATTTAATATATATATAATTAATTTACTTATTCCAAACCGGAACGTTTGCTGTTTCATTACAAATGTAAAGTCAAAAAGGACAGGACATGTTTAATATAAGTGCAGGACATGTTTAACACCAGGAAAGAACATGTTGCCTATATTTTAGGCTTTAAGTATTAAGTAAGAAGTTGTAGGAAATATAAAAAAAAATAAAAATAAAAATAACCATAAGGCAAAAGTAATTAACAGTTCTATAAAATAACGAATAGAGCTAGTTTGAAGCAATGATAGAAGCGAAGGTTAATTTAAGAAAAAAAACCGACAAGTTTTTATCATTATCTTGCAGCCGTGGCATTATAGATTTGATAAGCATCGATTCTTGCATATAATGCGGGCGAAATCAGGAAGATTTGTGGCCCATTTGCTCCAGAAGGATTGATACATGCTTTGCTTTTGAGGATTTTTTGGGGTGGGGGCAGAGGTATACTACAGTTCCCTCCAAGTATCGTTGTTTTACAACGCTTTCATTAGGTTCAATTGATATATTTGACATACATACATACATACACACATAAAGAATAATATACGGAAGAAATTTGACTTTGCGGTCAGACACTCCATCTATCTACAATATAATACACCGTGTATATACGTCAAGCATTCTGTATACTTTAAGGGAACTATACTTGATGTTACCCATACTACATCAATTCATAAGTACTATTATTTCGTATACATTTGTATTATAATTATGATTTCTGAATTGCTATTTTAAGATTTTTAAAATGGCACTCAATTTGTGGCTGACGTTTGCAATTAAAAAATGTAAAGAAAAATTAATGGATGCACTCGTTTATATGCGCTTGGCGTGAGAAAAACTGAATATATTGCCTAACATGGTTCATTGTTGCAGAAATAATAGCCTTGGAATGTTTTCATAAAGGTAGAAAATATTTTCAATCGTCAACTTTCGTGTCATTTAAGGCAAAAGTAAAACAAAACCAAATAATGGATTGTGAAGCCAAAAGTGACAACTACTGTTTTTCCAAATATCCAGGGAATTGTTGCCTTCATTAACAACCAAAGACATCTAAATGAGGCATTTGCAGCACGAGGTCTTTGTGCAGCTCTTGCTATATAAAATCTCTTCTTATATAAGTCACTGTGAATCTGAAAAAAAAGCTCAGTCCGTCATAGGACTTTAACGCTCTAAATTTACAGGGCATTCTAAAAAAACCACGGGAGTGCAATAATTTCTAACAAATGTCAGGTAACAAACAAAATAATCATGTCTTTTCAAATGTTTAATACTAAACCATGGAACGATCGAGACCACGACAGTGGTACTTTCAATAGATCACATTAATTTTCACAGCATGACCAGTGTTTACTAAACGACTAACATTTATACATTATACATTTGCACTAACACTTTTGTAATATTCAATTACACTTGTAATACTTCGACTAGAAAAGAAGCAAAAAATAAAAGCAAAACATGTGTGTTCGCACATGTAAGGGCAAGGTTCATTGTGTCGTTGACCTTGAAACTTAACAGATGTCTTGATATCTAGAGTAAAGTTTACTTGTTTAGTTTAGACATCTACAGATAGGTTTAGTCATTGAGTTCACCTTGACACGATCTGCCTCAATATCCCAATGAAGCCTAGACATTCCTAGACATTCCTTCATGCTATAGATGTTCCTGAACAGCAGAATAAGCTTTTTGAACTTGAGTATTGAATTCACGACAACTGATCCATAAAAATTAATCTAGTGTCAGACTATTCTAATTATCAATAATCAATAATTAAATGTTGCTAGACCAACTGTAACAAAACTGTAAGTGTCACCGGAATGTATGACCCCCAGATCAATGATCCCAGCATCGTGTAAAACTGTTCAAATAATTCCTCAATTCAAGTCATTTTATACTGAGTAAGTGTTCTCCTAAAGCTACACAAGATCGTCTAATTACAAGACACATATTTAACACAGCTGCAAAGGATTTAAAGTTATGAGTAGAAACCCCTAAAACTAAAATTGCTTTCATTTAGCATTATTGGCTCTGTCACCTCTCCCCGTTAACTGTTTAACAATTTGCAGTGTGGCTGCTAAACGTGGACAATGCAATTCAATAAAACTCAACGCATTTCAAGCAGGATTCACTGCCGGAAGCAAAGTGCGAATTATTGGAAATAATAAAGTTTCTTTCGGCGATTCCAAAAGAAATTCGAAAGTGGTAATGCATTGTGCGTTCGATTGCTTATATTACATCACATCTTAAACCTCTAACTACTGCGGTTTATGCCCCGGAGAGGGGCTATAGGTTTGGTTGTTGTCTGTCCGTTCGCCGAGCTGTCTAGTCGTCCGTCGCCGGCTGCTATTCTCACGTTGATAATCCTGTTTTACTATATAGATAACCTATAGTTGTGGGTAGGTATATATTACTTTGTTTTGACCTTGAAAGATTTTCACTTCCGGTTGGGAGTTGTGCGCTTTGCGATGGTTTGCGGCTCCTGGTTTTTAATGATATACCGCACATTGCCAAGCCACGTCACTTTACACAAACACACACACACACACACACATATATATATATATATATATATATATATATATATATATATATATATATATATATATATATATATATACTAGCTCACGTTGTCGTGAATATTAATTTACAGTACGACACTTAAGGTTGGTTTAAGAATAATGCGTCAGTAATGAGTGCTAACGCATAGTTAATGGCTTTCCTTTCAGACAGAAAATGGCTATAATGATAAATGTGTTCTGCACTTAGTCAAACAGCAACAAGTACTTACGGCAAAATAAAACTGCTTTTTTGAATATAGAATAACTATTCCTTCCAATAAGAATTCATTAAATTGCATTATTTACATGAAAAATTCCTCTTAATATGCCCCTCCCCTCCCCATTGTGACAGAAAACTGGGATTTGTGAAGATTTTAAGTACACGGACTTGCAGAGAACGTGCCGTCCCTCGGATTGTTGCAATCCTTTGTTCACGACATGCCATATGTAGATTCATACCGTGTGTATTATACAGGTGCTATGTCTTCTGCCCCTGCTGGCTATGTTTGTGAAGGCAATGGCTGGTGGACTGATTACCTTTTCCTGCTGAACTGATTATCATTTCCATCGTAATCTAGTGCGTATTGCATTAGAGGCATAAATTTTGCTTTGTCTTCCATATATTTACACATAGTGTTCGAGGCGTGAATTCCACATTGCCTACGATATATTTATGTATAGTATTCGAGGCGTGAATTCCACATTGTCTACAATATATTTATGTATAGTATTAGTGGCGTGAATTGCGCATTGTCTACCATCTATTTATATACAATATTAGTGGCGTGAATTCCACATTGTCTACCATATATTTATGTTGACAGCGGTCAATGTTATTATGATGGCTCCTACATACGTTGCTGTACGTTTTTTTGTGAATGATAGCCAAAACTAGAAGCTCATTCCGCTAGCGAAATGTTAAACACTTGACAAAACTTAAAACGCAAAAATACTGGCTCCTATGGGTTATTTCTTGAATAATATATTGCAAACAACACAGCTTGAATACGTCTTATAAGCCGAGTAGTGTTTGGTTTCTGTTGACTTAAGGTTTTATTGACTGATCTAGCATACGCCGTGTTAGCTATTTACGCACTGAGAGCTCGCACAAAGCTCACTGTGCAACTGTGTGTGATGTGGGTTAAATGCTACGCATTTACTTGCAAAAAATGCACTCTTTTCCCTTGGCGTTTTAACAAAGAAAACGAAATCAAAGACGAAAATAAAAAGTGACATGCACATGTTCAGATCAAGCTCTTCATAAGTCCCAAGTTTCATGGTCGTAGGGCCCATAGTGTCAGAGGAGAAGAAGACACAAAAAATCGGAAAAAGTGTCAAGAAGAAAAAAAAAAAGGACGAATTTTGCTCGCACAAATTCATATAACTCTTGCAAGCCAAAGGCTTGTCAAGTGTTAATAATGACTTGCGCTGCTACCATACATCTGCTTGTATAGCACAAGCTTTTCTGACTACTGCTCTTCCTGTAATACGCTTGTGTTGATAAGTTTCACTGCAGCGATCATCATTGCTCCCGTTTGTTTGTACATATTTTTTTTTCGAAGTGGTATAATTCTTCGCTTCTGTACATTTGTATAGATGGTGTGAATTGTGTGTGTGTGTGTGCTGCTTACTTCATCCTTGTTACCCAAACAAGTTTATGTTGTTATCAGTATTATGACGTCACTTTCCTCCATTGTGTTGATGTCTTTCATTGCTATGCCCAATCAGTTCCAGAATGGTTTCATGCATTTGTGGGTTTCGTCTAAACATCACTGCACTGCCTTCAAATCGAGCCCCTTATATGTTATCATTTATTTATTTAGCCCCCACTCGGGGCTAAATGGCCTGGTGGGGCGCTGTGGGTTTGGGGGTTGTCAGTCCATCGCCAGTTGTTACTCCTATTCTCATAATCTCGTTTCCTACTAGATTTGGTATGTAAATGATATATTATAGTACCTTGGTGCATGTTTGTATTACTTGAAGGTCACGATGGCCGCCATCTTGGATTTTCAATTCCAGTTGGGGCTGTGTTTTTCATGATGGCTTATTGCTCTGGCTGTTTCTATCTTTGTCAATTCAAAATGATGTAAAATTGGTTCAAATGCATTACCCTATATAAATCACTTGATAAATATTGTTATTGAGCAATAATAAGAGGAAATCACTGGATGATGTGTTGCATGAAAGAACCGTAATGAAACGCAGCTTATCGTGACAAGTCTCGTCAACAAAAACTTCAGAATGAAAGAAAGAGAAACGCTATTTTTTTTGACATAATGATACATTTGTCTTAGTCACTAGCGTACCAGCGGCAGGTATAAGGGTTTTCAGGGGTATATGTCATAACGCGGCAAATGTCAGGCATTTTCAGGCAAAAAAGCCAGGCGTGGCAGGTATGACGCTTGTCATAAGGACAAGTGTTGTGGTAGGACAGGTCAGGCAGCGGCAGGTGTCAGGCTTGTGAGGGAAATATGCCAGGTAGTGCACACGTGTCAGACATGTCAGAAAGTAGCGACAAGTGTCATGGTCGTCAGAGAAACATATGAGATAAGTGTCAGAAAGATATGCTAGGTACCGGCAAGTGTCAGTCTTGACAGGGGAACATACCAGCCCAGCGAACCTTTTTACCTTAGAATGGCGTCTGTTTGACGTCGTATTTTTTAAATAGAACAGTTTTTCACGTCAGAATGGCGTCATATTTTGACGTCAATCCGACGTCCGGTTTAGTTTTTTTATATGAAATGAAACCGACCTCAGTTTTGCACACCGATTGACGTCGGGTTTCGGACGTTAATCAGACGTCGTGTTTTTGGTTGAAAGGGTTATTGGAAGTCAAGCCTCAAATCAGCTGTTTATTGGTCTCGGCCACCTTTTTCAGCATCACTTAACAGCCTCTCTCGTTATCTCTTAACGCGTCCCTGTCTTTCACTGTGTTTGACAAATCCGACCGTGACGTAGTTAACAAAACTGTTACATGGTCCAGCATCTCAAATGTAGTCGGAAATGACGTTTTAGGTGATAAAAAGTTTTGAAGAATGTGAGATATTGCTAAATATACCCGAAAACAGAAACATTCTTTTAACCTTGAAAATGGGTGGTTTCGTTGAACATCCGACGTCTTTAGAATGTTTACGAATACGCTGCCTGTAGTGCAAGTGTCACACTTGTCAGGCGGACAAATCAAGTAAATGAGACTGATTCTATAAAGTGGATCGGAAAGCATGTCCCATTGTGCTTCCGGTCTCTCATAAACTCTTACTGTTCCCAATGAATGTTCAATGCGCTCTGATTTACAACACAAAGCAAAGCCATCTCCGCTGAAACTATCGTGTGTCTATTGCAAGGGATGTAGTATTTTAAAGTGCTGTCTTTTTTAAAACCATAAAAAATGTTGTATTTTAAAAAATGCAGAAACTTAGACTATCAAGGGAGACGACACTATCAGGGCCGACGACACTATCAGGGCTGTCGACACTATCAGAGCAGTGACACTATCACGAGCAGCCGACACTATCAGGGCAGCCGACACTATCAGAGCAGCCGAAACTATGAGGGCAGACGACACTGTCAGGGCAGCCGAAACTATGAGGGCAGACGACGCTGTCAGGGCAGCCGACAGTATGAGGGCAGACGACGCTGTCAGGGCAGCCGACACTATGAGGGCAGACGACGCTGTCAGGGCAGCCGACAGTATGAGGGCAGACGACACTGTCAGGGCAGCCGACACTATGAGGGCAGACGACGCTGTCAGGGCAGCCGACAGTATGAGGGCAGACGACGCTGTCAGGGCAGCCGACACTATGAGGGCAGACGACGCTGTCAGGGCAGCCGACACTATGAGGGCAGACGACGCTGTCAGGGCAGACAACAGAAGCGGATTATTCTTCCCCCTGTTGCTCTTTTCCTTTATAATTTATAAAAGCTTTTTTATTCAGTTTATGCTAAGTGTATTCTTTGTGCATTAGGCTGTTGTACCGACGGAATTGTGTGTATGTTTAATGGTACAGCTACTGCATTATTTATAAAATAAAATAACAAATACAGTAAATGTAACAGTCATGGATATAATGAACAATGTTTTATTTCATGTGTCACAAGCAATTCACTTTGGTTGATGGTTTCTTGGAAGGGTTTCCTCCTCCCCCTCCCCTCCCCCCCGCCCCCTGAGCAAAGAATAATAAACAGTGGCACTTTACCACATTGGCACGCTCTTGCATTTTACATTTAAACAACAACAACAAAATAAATAACTATTGTGTTTTTTACTCCTGGGTCTTTTACTTCTTTCTACGCCACGACTGGAATTCTGTTGGTAGGATAATAATTATTGCAATGCAACATTTAACTGAATTATTATTATTATTATTATTATTATTATTATTATTATTATTATTATTATTATTATTATTATTATTATTATTATTATTATTATTATTATCATTATTATCATTATTATTACTATCATTTGGAGCCAACTGAGGGGGGGGGGGGGACATATTTATTAATAGCTAAATCTGACCATTCGGGGTGGGGGTTATATATTATTTAAGTGTTACATTTTGTTTAATTATATTGAACTAAGTGATGAACAAATCACTCGTTAATGTGCGTTTCAGTTCATTGTGGAGCTTTGAGCTTTGGCGTCGACTTTCTGTCGTAACTGTCGCGTTATTATAATGTGTGGCATAATAGCAATCTTAGAAATTCCTAAATTAAAGTCTCGTCGCCTTGTAAAGACTTAGCTATGCAGAAATAATAAAATGGCCAGCTGGCGGCCATTTTGAATTTTGTGATCTATCCCAAAGCCAACCCCGAGCGTGCTGTGGTAAGTTTTAAGCTGACCACAGGGTGACTTTAAAATTGGATAAAGGTCAAAATAAAACAATGACATGTGCCTACATGCATGCATTTTCTTTGCCGAGTATTAATCGCAGCTTCGTTAATAATTGCGAAGTTAAAAGTGGCTTTTCATTAAAAACTTTCTGATGCAATTATAACAAAAAGTCTATGCCACTAATTGGCAAACTGTCACAGTCACACAAAGATCCGACTCGAGAACTGCCTCATTTCCATAATGGAGAAAGTGCACTGAAATCTCAGGCACGCGTTTGGGAGATCCAGGCGGTGGGGGCGGGGGGGGGGGCGAGTGGAGGGGGAGGGGGAGGGGGCAGGGGCTGTGATACTCTTCCCAGTAAACTCATTGCAAAACATTTCTTTCCTCATCTTTACGGTACAAAAATACACTGAATAAACTGTTGATCTTGTTTATGTTTATGATCTTGTTTATGTTTATGTTTATGATCTTGTTTATGTTTATGTTTATGATCTTGTTTATGTTAAGATGCTACGAGTTCCTTAAAAATGCTGAGTCGGCATTTTACAAGGTATACACTGTGTTTCGGTGCGATGTATCTGTTACAGTTTTATCGATTTATCTGTTACAATTTGAAGGACACAAAAATAACATTACCCTGGATCCTGAATCGCAAAGTCACTGTCCAGCTTACATCTATTTTTTGGCCCTCCGTTAAACCAAAAAGGAGATGAAGAGTAAGAAAATCAATTCTAAATCCCTTTCGCAAACAGCTTTCGAGAGGCTAGCACTAACCGGACCTGGGACAAGTTAAAGATTGATTCCATGTGTAACATGAGAGTAAAGGGTGTAGTTTTTAAATAAAGGTGACAGATTTCCCCATAATCTAACGATTTTAAGACAGAGAAATCACCTGACTTTGGGACTTGAAACTCCAAAGTTTTTAATAACCACAGGAATAAAATACTATTTAATCATCTGTATGTCGTGTTGAGTAGAGGGGACATGTTGTATGGCGGGATGATTGTGGGGAGGGGGAGGCGCGTTGTGTGACGGGATAATGGTGGGGAGGGGATACGTGTTGTGTGATGGGATAACGAGTGGGGAGGGGGGAGGAGGCGTGTTTTGTGGCGGGATAATGGTGGGGAGGGGGAGGCGTGTTATGTGACGGAATAATGATGGGGAGGGGGGAGGAGGCGTGTTGTGCATAGCGGGATAGTGGTTGGGGGGATGGTGGGGGGGGGCTGAACAGCGGGTCTTTCCTACTGGTCTTGTGGGCGCGGCTGAGGGCAGGACTGGTGTTTGAGCCTCCAGGGCAAAGAAGCCCCACCACCACCACCACAACCACCACCTCCACCGCCACTAACACACAACCACTACATAAGAATTTCAAATATCAGTGTTTTTATTTTTTTGGTTTGTTTGTGTTTTTTTTTTTTTTTTTTTTTTGTTTGTTTGTTTGTTTTTTTTTTTTTTTTTTGCCACGAGGTCTGTTTTCTAGCTTTGTTCCCTGTTGACAATATCAATCATCAACAAACTACACAACATTCCAGTGATATCGGTATTCAAAAGAACGCTAAGATGACGTCATTTATGAAACATCTCGAGTGTTGAACGGAAATGAAGTGAATGAACACAAACCACAACTGCCCAGGAAACAGCTGACGTTATACGAGCGTTGACAGGACAACTTCGTATATGTTTTGGATGGGTGAGGTTGAGAAAGACGTATAGCGACTGCCCAGTACACAGATGACGTTCTAAGGACGTCGGTGAAAGCGTTGACAGGTTGAGCAAGACGTCTAACATGTGGTCTTCAATGTTATGCCTCCCCTGTGGGCAAGCGTCTCCTTTCTTGGATACAATAGAGACCTCTAGCAAGAGGTTAACTTTTAAATTTTACGCCTGAGAAGACTTCAGAATTGAGAGGCAAAGTCTTTTGGCAAACAGTCTTTTGCAGGTCAAATTTATTTTCAATAAATATGTGAATAAGATTAAATTATATTATATTATGTTCGGATTTCAGATGTGAGATAATTTGTATCAGTTACCCAAACCCTAAATTTTAATCGAAGCTGTGTTTTGATCTGTCGAAAAGCAGAATCCATAGGCGTCTATGTAAATAAATACATGAGAGATTTTATAGCATTAATGTTCTTATTCATATGTGAATAAAGCATTTAACAAGTATACAAGAAACATAATTAATTACTACAATGCGCTAAATAATCAAATGTAAAAGAAAAACAACAACATTTTATTTAAAAAGCAATGTTTAGTTCTGAATCGTGTTAGCCAAGTTAAAATTTTTCAAGAAGCGTTAACATTTTGCACACGGCAATCATAAGAAGTAAAATAATACGAAAAATGAGACGTTCATGCGAAAGGTCTCTAATATCTATTTTCTACGTTTGGTAGGTGACGTCAGCGACGTCGAATACACGCCGCGGGAGGAGTGAGGTCATCTCTACATCATGGCGGACACATTCCCGACATTTGAAATGCTCCTGCACTTCCCACCATTTTAATTTTTATTAGATATTGTTCTCATAACCGTGGGAGCAGTCTCCCATTGCGACATAACACGCAGTGTGTCACTTCGCCCACCGCTGCCTGCGATGTCCAAAAGACCCGATCTGCGCTCACACCTTGTGTTCCCTAATGACACACAAAGTGAGAAGACACCTGGGAGGGATCTTTTGTGCTGGAAACTGACCCTTTTTTTAACAGCAAAACGTGCGGCTGTCATATGGTTCCATCCGGTTTTGTCACCTCAGATATCATGAAAAAAAAAACAGCGCTATTCTATTCGCCTTTGCTGATTCCCGCTGCAAAGGCGTTTTTTTTTTGTCCCCTCTTGGTTTTGTACGTAATTGGCACAATCCCTGGAGGAGATTTCCAGGCTTCACGTTTTAGTTTGTAACCTGGGAAGAGTTTGCTGTGTCCACTATGGCGGATCGCTGCCAAAAAATCGCCTTTAATGGAGTTACTTTATTTAATAAACTTGTAAAAAATATAACCAATGGTAGCTCTTTTGTGGAGCCAGGAGTGTGAAGGCTGGGTATGTGTTGCCATTGGTTACTGAGGCTGCTTTCTACAGCTAATCTCATCTGTTTTCACCGTCCTTTGCTGAGTGGTAACGGCGTGATTGATATACAGTTGTCCTTTCATTAGCAGTCTCACATCATGTGTCGCATGTAACGGGATGAGCTCAATGGTGTCACTTAGGATGCCAGTTCACCCACTAGAGGTCGCTCTGTCGCGAAACTGTTAATTTAGTGCTAACAACAGTGATAAACGAGTGCACACGGTTTATCATCATTATTTGCATAGGGACAAAAGTGTAGAGCCAAAAAAAAAAAAAAAAAGTGCGACATAACGCCACACTTCAAGACCTGTCACCCGCCTATTGAAAAGAGCTTCTCCTTGTGTTTCATGCAAAAGTGTTTTTCCTCTTTTTTTCTTGCTCCTTTCATGTGAGGCAAGGCCTTGGTGACCCCACAAGTAAAACAACTGAAGTAAGCTGCTCCTGAAAGTGGTACCTGGTTTTTTTTTTGGGGGGGGGGAGGGGGGGACTAGGCAGGGTTTCCCTAAACACAGCTCTGTCAACAGCACTGTGAACGTGTCCAGAGCGACAGCAAGACGTCATCACAACGACCTTGTACACACGTTCGTAAGTTAAAGATCCCCTCAGCCTCCCTCATCCCCCCCCCCAGCCACCCACGGTAAAACGCTCTCACCTGGAGCTGGCTCTGTAAATGTTCATAAAATTACTTTTGACTGGGTATTTAATAAAAACATTTAGGACAAATTATGCACTATGCGGGCAATATTATATATTTTATGTTATATTGGCACTCATATATAGGGGAGGGTGGGCGGAGGAGGGGGAGGAGGGACGGTTATTGCTTGTAAGCAGTTTAAACAACGTCCTTCTCGCACGTGTGTCCAGCGTGTCATGAGGGAGGCAGTGTTTTTTTTTTTTTACCTTTCATTTTAACGCCTCTATCCCTTGAGTGTTTGACGTCAGTGGCAGCTATGTGATGTTCCGTAAAATGTCAGCTGTTTACCGAATTATAAAAAGTCATGACTTTGACAACAATGACACGTGACGTAGGTATATCACCTTTCTGCTTTAAAGAAATGCCCCCCTGCCCTCCCGCCACCCCGCCCTCCTCTGCCCTCCCGCCACCCCGCCCCATTCTCACCCCTATGTGTCGATGGAACGCCCAGGCTATTAGGCAGGAATAATCATGAAAATAATGAAAATAAAAATCGCCGCGAAAGACTGTCGTGAGGATGAAATTGAGTCTTCCCGCCCCACCCCAATACCTCAACCCCCCTCCCCCCACCCCCCCCCCCACCCCCAATAGGGAAAGTGTATCCCTATCACAAAACCTTAGAACTTCCTGGGTTAGGCCGAGAACTGACACGCCACGCAATAGTCATGAAAAACTGATGTTAAATCGTATCCCCTTAGAAATACTGGTAAAGCCCCTGCCTCCGAGGCTTAGCGTTCTATTTTTCCCACTTGCAAACTTCGTTTGCAAATGGGAATAAGTTTGTAGTTTTTCCCGAAATTTCTGCCCTTTTTTTTTTCCTTTTTTTTTTCTCTTTTTTTTTTTTTCCGTCACGGAGGTTTCCAGAAAACTCCTCCTACGCTATTTGACGTAGGACGACGAAATTTGGCACAGTGATAGAGGGTGACGAGATGTCGTCAAATCCGCAAAATTTTTTGACCTTGACCTTGAAGGTCAAGGTCAAATTTGAGGTCAAAGTTTTTCTGACCTCAAAGTGGTTTCCAGAAAACTCCTCCTACAGGGTTTGTCGTAAAAAGACGGCATGTGGCAGAGACATAGAGAGTAATGAGTTGTCGTCAAATCCGTAAAATTTTTTGACCTTGCACCCCAGAGGTCAAGGTCAAATTGAGGTCAAAATATTTTTGAAAACACCTAACCTATTAATCAAGAAAAGTAGCCAAAAAGGTGCTCAAATCCCAGTGTGAATGCATAAAACGTACTAAGTAAAGGGTAAACTTTCATCACTAACCTTGACCTTGAGGGTCAAGGTCAAAGGTCACGTGACTTCACGCGTCCTTAACGACAGGCCGACTCATCTCGAAAACGGTTAGAGATAGAGCGATTTTGAGCTTATTTTCGATCCCTTTGGGCCTAAACAACGTTACACAAGAGGTACCTCGGTGACCTTGACCTTCTGGGTCACGGTCAAGGTCAAAAACCGGAAGTTGACTATTATCTCGAAAACGGTTAGAGATAGAGCGATTTTGAGCTCATTTTCGACCCTTTGGGCCTAAACAACGTTACATATGAGGTACCCCGGTGACCTTGACCTTCTGGGTCACGGTCAAGGTCAAAAACCGGAAGTTGACTATTATCTCGAAAACGGTTAGAGATAGAGCGATTTTGAGCTCATTTTCGACCCTTTGGGCCTAAACAACGTTACATAAGAGGTACCTCGGTGACCTTGACCTTCTGGGTCACGGTCAAGGTCAAAAACCGGAAGTTGACTATTATCTCGAAAACGGTTAGAGATAGAGCGATTTTGAGCTCATTTTCGACCCTTTGGGCCTAAACAACGTTACATAGAGGTACCTCGGTGACCTTGACCTTCTGGGTCACGGTCAAGGTCAAAAACCGGAAGTTGACTATTATCTCGAAAACGGTTAGAGATAGAGCGATTTTGAGCTCATTTTCGACCCTTTGGGCCTAAACAACGTTACATAAGAGGTACCTCGGTGACCTTGACCTTCTGGGTCACGGTCAAGGTCAAAAACCGGAAGTTGACTATTATCTCGAAAACGGTTAGAGATAGAGCGATTCTGAGCTCATTTTCGACCCTTTGGGCCTAAACAACGTTACATAAGAGGTACCTCGGTGACCTTGACCTTCTGGGTCACGGTCAAGGTCAAAAACCGGAAGTTGACTATTTTCTCGAAAACGGTTAGAGATAGAGCGATTTTGAGCTCATTTTCGACCCTTTGGGCCTAAACAACGTTACATATGAGGTACCTCGGTGACCTTGACCCTCTGGGTCACGGTCAAGGTAAAAAACCGGAAGTTGACTATTTTCTCGAAAACGGTTAGAGATAGAGCGATTTTGAGCTCATTTTCGACCCTTTGGGCCTAAACAACGTTACATAAGAGGTACCTCGGTGACCTTGACCTTCTGGGTCACAGTCAAGGTCAAAAACCGGAAGTTGACTATTATCTCGAAAACGGTTAGAGATAGAGCGATTTTGAGCTCATTTTCGACCCTTTGGGCCTAAACAACGTTACACAAGAGGTACCTCTGTGACCTTGACCTTCTGGGTCACGGTCAAGGTCAAAAACCGGAAGTTGACTACTATCTCGAAAACGGTTAGAGATAGAGCGATTTTGAGCTCATTTTCGACCCTTTGGGCCTAAACAACGTTACGTAAGAGGTACCTCGGTGACCTTGACCTTCTGGGTCACGGTCAAGGTCAAAAACCGGAAGTTGACTATTATCTCGAAAACGGTTAGAGATAGAGCGGTTTTGAGCTCATTTTCGACCCTTTGGGCCTAAACAACGTTACATAAGAGGGACCTCGGTGATCTTGACCTTCTGGGTCACGGTCAAGGTCAAAAACTGGAAGTTGACTATTATCTCGAAAACGGTTACAGATAGAGCGATTTTGAGCTCATTTTCGACCCTTTGGGCCTAAACAACGTTACACAAGACCTCGGTGACCTTGACCTTCTGGGTCACGGTCAAGGTCAAAAACCGGAAGTTGACTATTATCTCGAAAACGGTTAGAGATAGAGCGATTTTGAGCTCATTTTCGACCCTTTGGGCCTAAACAACGTTACACATGAGGTACCTCGGTGACCTTGACCTTTTGGGTCACGGTCAAGGTCAAAAACCAGAAGTTGACTATTATCTCGAAAACGGTTAGAGATAGAGCGACTTTGAGCTAATTTTCGACCCTTTGGGCCAAAAAGACGTTATATAAGAGGTACCTCGGTGATCTTGACCTCCTCCGTCATGGTCAAGGTCAAAAACTGTAAGTTGACCAGTATCTCAACAACGGTTAGAAAATTGAATTTGATTTATTTGTGCCCAAATGAGGTTACATTATATTCATTTCGATGGCCTCGTTCAAGATAATAATCCGGAAGCTGACAATTATTATGTCGAAACACTGAAAATTGTGTGTTTGATTAAATATATTGTGTCTCTGCCCTTGCAAGTGGGTGCTATTTCGCTACGTGTAGCGAAATTCGGTCTAGTTTTTTAAATGCCTCACTACACTTGCCGTTTCTATAAATAGATTAGTTGGCACGCTGATAAAGATGAAGTCATTGTTCATTTTTTATGACTCTAACGGCAGTGATTTTGTCTTTTTTTCAGCCGGAGTTACTGCACAGCTTTGTCTATGTTCAGGGTTTAGGGGGTCATTTCCAATGTTCAGGGTTTAGGGGTTCATCTCCAATGTTCAGGGTTTAGGGGGTCATCTCCAGTGTTCAGGTTTAGGGGGTCATCTCCAATGTTCAGGGTTTAGAGGGTCATCTCCAATAACTGAGGGCATGGAGGCAGGATATTGTTTTTTTGCGCACGGTAACTGTATAGCAAATGATAACGTGATAAATTTTTGCGCACGGCGCGTGCGATTTTGACACATTTGACATGTTGCTGTTTTGTGTATTAATTTCCAAAAATGACCCTTTACATCCGGTCAATGCAGACCACATATTTTATGACGTCAGGCAAGACGTCATTGCTACGCCTACGAACCCATCATCTGTCTACTGGGCCCATTCAGCCCTCGCCTCTTTCTCATTTGTAAAGAAACTCCGCCTGGCCCAAATTCACAATAACAGCGACCCCGACCCCCCCGCCCTCCCGCCCCCCTACATGCACCAGGATTCTCTTTCTCTTCCATAGAATTCCTTCTTGGCTGGAGGTGTTTTTTTTTGGGGGGGGGGAGACGTGGGGGTGGGGGGCAGAGAGTGGGGAGGGGGGCTTGTTTTGACACTCAGAAGCGACGCTGTTGTTTACAAGTCTTAGCTCCATTGAATTATCGTGATTCTGAGCAAAATAAATTACAGGACTCAATTACTTGTGATCGAGTTCTTATTGGAATTTCTATCAAGCCAACTACAAAAATACCACAGGACAACCCCCGACACTCATTCATCATTGAAATCAGAGAAAAGCTACTTCCTAACGAATATAAAATAAAAAAGACAAAGTAGATTACCCCCATCTTGGTGAAGATTACTTTTTTTTCTTTTTTTTTTCTTTTTTTTTCTTTTTGTGTTGTAACAGTTGTTGTTGAAAGAGGCTGTAAAATGCTGCCAATTTTGACCCATAGGTCAACATTTTCGTAACTGGTCTACAATATCTTGATGTTGACTTAACTGGCGTTTTTATTACAAATAAATGCAGTCTATCTCATTCCCTTTCCAGTCAACATTGCAAAATTATTGACTTGAAACTCGACCAATCAGATCACAGCATTTTCTCAAGTCACATGACAACAAAACTATGCAAGTAAAAATATGGAGAATATGGCATACATAACCAAAAGCATTGGCTCATCCTTTCTTTCTTTCTATCATTTGGCATTCTAGGCATTATGATTTAAGCTGTCTGCAGCTGGAAAGTAGTGCAGGGAATAAAATATGTCAACAACTAATATTATTCCCGAATTGAAAAAAGGACAAATGACCTAAATCTTCGCTACACATCCTGTGAACCTGTGAGAGCACGCTCTCTTGCGGAGGGTGGGCGGGGGGGGGGGGGGGTGTAAACCGCACCAGGGTTCTCTTCTCACCTCAAATGGCTTATTACCGCCAATGAAATAGCTTATTACCCTCCATAAAATAGAGTTCCGGACACATTATAGCAAGTATGTGTCCAGTTTACTGATGCGTTTCTTCATTTGTGTCCCAGTGTCATGAGGAAGGGAGTGCCTGGAGGGAGGTCGAGAAGACACCCTCCCCTCCTCCACTCCACCTCACTGCATCCCAACCCCCCCCCCCCGAAGGAGTACCCTGGAAGGAGGTCCAGGAGACACCCTCCCCTCCCCCACTCCACCCCACTGCATCCCATTCTCCTCCCCGGAAGGAGCACCCTGGAAGGAGGTCCACTACACTGCATCATCAGCCCCCGTCCCCGAAGTAGTGCCTTGGAGGGAGGTCGAGAAGACACCCTCCCCTCCCCCACTCCACTCTCTTTACACCCCCCCCCCCCCTCGACCTGCTTTCTTTACACCATGTTTTCTAAAGACAAAATCACGCACACAATATTCCCAATGATTCCTTGATAAAAAATGAGAGAGAGATCAACTGCCCCCCTCCCCCCCCCCCCCCCCCACCACCAAGAAAACCCTACACCACCCCTTCACTTAACTGTTTTGGGTGTGTACTCATAAATCTGAGCGGGATGAGTTTGGCAATGGGCTTGATTAGCCAGCGACCCTCACCACACATATCTATGAAGAGTCGAGGGACAGGCCCGCTAAACCTCATGATATCAGTTGGGTAAACGGGTTAATCAAGATTCCAAACAGCGACCGACAGGGACCAGGGGCCGACACCCCCATGACATTTCTAACATGTCACATGTCACAAGGATATATCTCTTCAACCAGTCATTTTACAACTCTCACACTTTTCATCAGATTGTCAAAAATTAAGTTTATTAATTATTGTCATAGCATTTGACCAGGTATTTTAGCTGTATATAGCAAATAAATGTAAAATAGATTCTTGAACGATATCTTAATGTATTCTATTATGGTCGCGTGATTCAGATTGAAGTATCCCTCCGCAAGGTCTCACAAAGTAAAACCAGTCAAGTGTGATATCCTGGAGCACATCTATAGCATTAACAGGGAAACTTCTTTGGTTACACCATTTTAAAAAAAGGCTTTGCAAAGATGATTAAAATACACGTCAAACACGCTTTCCAGCTTTGTTCCAACTTTCTTAGAACGCTGAATAAACGATATGCACCAAAAATTGTTATCGTAAAAGACGTTGCTATTTATCGTTACTCAACGCCCAACGAACTTCTAAAATACGAGCAAAATGCAACCAGATATTTTCTTGGAAAAGCGCAGATGCTTTTTTTTTCTTGTAGCCCCTTTTTCAAAAGTGCACATGCACTTACCTTGTCCAGGGTCTCACTCTGTACGTTCCTTCAAAGCTTGAACTTTTTATATCCTTTTTCACCTGGGATAAACCTGTCTTGTTTGGGAGTTGCGTACCCCCGGTGTAGGGGACTGATTCGCCCCAGCCGCTGTGATTGGTGCTTTCGCTGATGACGTCATAGAGCTTAAGGACGAGATACGCATAGCAATCCGCTGCATATACGTATTATTCGGTGTATCCATGATATAAAAACAAAAATAACCGATTTTCACTCGTTGTTAATCTGTTAATTTTATTCTGCCCAATGTTCATCAGATTTTATAATTCAGAATTAGTTGTAATTTCATTCTGTCAATGAAATCATTTCACACATTGCATTTTATGACTCAAGCAGTTAACCACAGAAGCAGTTAACCTTACAGCTCATATGTCAAAACAATTGTCATATTATCGCTCGAGAATTCCTGCTAACATTACGCCGACTTTTATAACTAATGGAGACGGACCACGTGGGTTCAAATTCAACTAACCAGGCAGAAGGGTGAGGGGGGGGGGGGTAGTGGGGCTAAATATAAAGTAACTGCAGTGACTCGATCCAGATTATCTTATCAGAAGCCTAGGGGAAAGATTACAGGTGTTTTATAGTTGTCGGATACTCTCGTGTAATTAATTCATCAACGCTGATTTTTTCTTTTTGCCCTTCTGTTTTGTACAGTAAACAGTAAGTAGTCAATTAGTTAATTAAATTTCTCCTTTCAACAGTAATCCAACCAAGAGAAAAATCATAACTTCTGTTAACTTTTATCACTCTTAGGTAAATCTCCGTCTATTTTATATTTATCCGGATTTGACCATTTGTAGACATGTTTTTTTAATAACTTTTTTTTTAAATTTTAGCACATTGCTGTACTTTAAGAAAACATAGACAAAAATTCGGACTCAGTCTTTTTTGTTCTCTGTCGTCTGCCTCAAAAACTCTTCAAGGAGTAACTAGCAACGCTTGTGGCATCCTCGGAGTAACTAAGGACTGAGAATGGAGGGCTCCATCTCTCACTCATTTGTTGTGCTGTCGCATCCCCTGATTGATTAACAGTATATTCACTTGTAGCACATTAATGGCGACGAGTGTTGTGTTTTTTTTCTCCCCGTCTTCTCTCCATGCTTATGGCTTTGCGGGAGGTATCGCTTGGAGATGTAACGCTTAGTTCTGGGAGTTTCACACTTTCACACAAATATGCTGCATCCGTGTACTAGGGATTACTTACAGCGACACCAACGTCTCCAAGAAAAAGATACAAGTGCAGGCGTTGCATTCAAAGAAGTTAAGGGACATCTAAAAACGAGACTGATTTCGTAATCTCACTATACGTGATATTTCCAAATATGTTTAACAATTTACTAGTATTTTTCTTATAAATTAAACTATTACGAAATTATTCCTAAAGGGTAGAATGCATATCTGTTTCTAGATTTTACATTGGAAGATATTGGCGTATATTTTACTAGGAGAATGAAATGACACTTTAATCTCTGATAAATTCAGGTAAAGTTTCCACCGTTGTTATAAAACAGCTGACCTCTGAGGAGATCTATCCGTTACGTATAAATACAGAGCGAATGGGTATTTTAAAAGACGTCAGTATCAGTACTATTTTCGCGGAATCCCCACTGGGTAGGCGGAGTAAAAAAGGTGTTATACATAACAGACGGACAGCCGTAGAGGTTAGCTTTGGACAACAACGAGTTTCCACAGCTTTCATCCTAAATATCCCGGTATCCATTTTCTTATTTAAATTCCGTTATATAACGATTAGGGTGAACAGAAAGAAAAGAAGAAAACGACTAA
>OX457033.1:29167778-29184289 GCA_949752745.1 Protula sp. h YS-2021 | reverse complement strand
CCCAAGCACTCCCAGTTATATATCTCAACAAGCACTCCCACTTGTATATCTCTCCAATCCTAACCGTTGGAACACTGGTATGTCCTCACCAAGCACTCCCGCTTATATACCTGTTCTAAGCAATCCGATGGTATATCTTGCTCCAGCACTCCGCTGGCATATCTCATCTAAGCACTCCGCTGTATATATCGCCTAAGCACTCAAGCTGGCATATCTCACCTAAGCACAACCGCTGATATATCTTGCATAAGCACTCCACCCAAGCACTCCGCCTGAACACTCCGCTTGTGTATCTCGCCTAAGCACTCCCGCCTAAGCACTCCTCTGGCATTTCTTGCCTAAGCACCTCCCCGCCTAAGCGGTCCTCACTCCCAGGATTACATCTCCGCAATCATTCTTAACCCAGCACCATTCTGCGAGCATGCCTTTTGTTAACCAGCACAGCTCATTCTCATTTGGAAGTCTCCGAACGTCCCTCTCCAAACAGGCATAAAACCGCAATAAAATATATAACGACAAAGGTAATAAGGCTTATTATCTCAAGGTTTTATTTTTTTTTACTTATTTTGAAGAGACATTTATGTGAGGGTAGGTAGGTGAGGGGAGTGGGGGTGGCAGGGGAGCGGGGGAGGGGGAGGGGGAGGGGGCGAAGCTGTTGAGTCTCATCGCTGCAAACACCGCAGACAGAATGCGACCCCGAGTCTAACATATGCACACAGCTTTTACGCAACCCGCGCAGCACTTAACGACCCTGTAATCCCAGTCCGACTCAGCAATGCTTCCAGTGCTCATGTGAATGGATATATCTCCCAGGGTGCTCTTTTAAAAAAAAAAAAAAAGAGAGAGACAGTAACCCGCTTTTTTGCCTTTTACTGTTGCGGCGTAAAATATATGCATTGCCACAAATAAGGGGCTTCATTATCTAGGGTTCACGTGACACTTGGTATTATCTACCGTCCTAATGGAAAATGTCGTGTTAAGTGTTAAGTGGGCCTTTAGCAGGCGCAGTTTGAGTTTTTTAAGTCTCTTTTTTAGTCCAGTTTGGCTTGTGGTTAAAAAAATGCAAACGTCGTATAAATTACGACGTGTTGCTGCAGAAAATGATGCATAAAAGTCTAACAACTAAAAATATTTTTTTTTGCCACATGAATGCAATAGGTGAGAAGACCAAAATGTCAGAAAAGTCAGCCATTCTCTCTGTCTCTGTCTCTGTCTCTGCCTCTCTCTCTCTCTCTCTCTCTCTCTCTCTCATCTCTCTCTCTCTCTCTCTCTCCCCTCCCTCTCTCTCTTTCTCTCTCTCCCCCTGTCTCTCTCACTCTCTCTCTCCCCCCCCTCTCTCTCTCTCTCCCTCTCTCTCTCCCTCTCTCTCTCTCTTCCCTCTCTCTCTCTCCCTCTTTCTCTCCTCTCTCCCCGCCTCTCTCTCTCTCTCTCTCTCTGCTCTCTGTCTCTCTGTCTCTCTCTCTTTCTCTCTCTCTCTCTGTCTCTCTCTCTCTCTTTGTCTATCTCGCTCTCTTTGTCTCTCTCTCTCTCTGTCTCTCTCTCTGTCTCTCTCTCTCTCTCTTTGTCTCTCTCTCTTTGTCTCTCTCTCGCTCTCTGTCTCTTTGCCTCTCTCTCTGTCTCTCTCTCTCTCTCTCTCTATCTACATCTCTCTCTCTTCTCTCTCTCTCTTTGTCTCTCTCTTTGTCTCTCTCTCGCTCTCTGTCTCCTTGCCCTCTCTCTGTCTCTCTGTCTCTCTTTTCTCTCTCTATATCTCTCTCTCTTCTCTTCTCTCTCTTTGTCTCTCTCTTTGTCTCTCGTCTCTCTCTCTTTCTCTCTATCTCTCTCTCTGTCCTCTCTCTTTCTCTCTCTCTCTCTCTCTCTCTCTCTCTCTCTCTCTTTCTCTCTATCTCTCTCTCTGTCTCTCTCTTTCTCTCTCTCTCTCTCTCTCTCTCTCTCTATCTCTGTTTCTCACTGCATGTCTTGCTGATATTAACGATCATCTGTGAATGACTGTTTAAACTGATGGTTTTAATTAAGCTTTCAGTTTTTATAAAACAGTAATGTAAACTTTAAAACTTATTTTTATTTTTACAATAAATGTTATGAGGATTTTATATAAAAAAATAATTATAACCGTTAATTTGGCTGCTGCTGTCGTAATATTTCTTCACGGTGCTTAACGTCGTCACTGAGACAAAACATACATCAAAAACACCATCAATTGCTCTAAATCTTTCTTAAGTGTTTTAGAAGGTCTTTTCCACGTTACGTCATCGCACTGCTGACACGATAGGAGGAACGTTAAAGAGGAAGAGAAGAAGAAGAAGAAGACGAAGAAGAAGAAGAAGAAATTCTAGATTATACAAATTTTCGGGTAATAACCGCCTGGGCGGTTTTACGAGAATAATTTTTTAGCGACTTTGACAAATCCTTAATTTTTTAGGGCAAATATTTTCGTAGAAATTAAGATTTGCAGCTTGACTTATTATGATCGAAAACAGCAAAAAAAAAAAAAATCACCCCAGAAATTTCCTTCTTTCATCTTAATTGTTAGTTGGAAGTCACAAATATCCTGATAGTACACGGGGAATGAGAGCATTCAGGAAAGCTTGAGACGCTCCATGGAAGTAAAGTAGAAGCTCATTCCGCTAGCGAAATGTTAAACACTTGACAAAAATTAAAACGCAAAAATACTTCCTTTGGTGGGTTATTTCTTGAATAGTATATTGCAAGCAACACAGCTTGAATGCGTCTTATAAGCCGAGTAGTGTTTAGTTGTTGTTGACTTAAAGTTTTATTCACTGATCAGGCATACGCTTTGTTATCTATTTACGTAGTGAGAGCTCGCACAAAGCTCACTGAGCTATTCTGTGCTGTAGTTAAATGCTACGCATTTACTTGCAAAAAATACACTCTTTTCACATGGCGTTTTAACAAAGAAAACGAAATCAAAGACGAAAATAAAAAGTGACATGCGCATGTTTAGATCAAGCTCTTCATAAGTCCCCAAGTTTCATGGTCGTAGGGCCATAGTGTTAGAGAAGAAGAAGACACAAAAAATCGGAAAAACTGTCAAGAGGAAAAAAAAGGACGAATTTTGCTCGCACAAATTCATATAACCCTTAAAAGCCAAAGGCTTGTCAAGTGTTAAAAAACATTTGTGGCCGCAAACAAGTTCAACACCAACAAATGATCTCAAACGAAATTCTTCATTTGCGTTGATAGATTGCTGGAGGATGATGGAGAGTGGTTAACCAATGTCATGAAGCCCCCCCTCCCCCCTCCCCCCCCACTCTCACCCCCCTCCCCGCCTCCGGCCCCCGGAAAACTTAACATAGGTGTCTTCATTTATATAAGTCACGATGCCAGAAAAGCTTATGGATGACGTTTTTCATCTTTAAATAAAACATGTTTTTTTTTCTGTTATGCTGTAGGTTCTTTTTTATTGCGTTGTAGATAATGCGTGAAAAAATAGGACCATAGCTGGAAGCAATCTCCTATCCAACATTTAAGTCATTTCCCGTTTAATGCTTTAACTGTGAGTTATTCTATTATTCTTTGGACGTCACAAACCAATCCACTAAGCAATATTTCGTATATCCATTCCCAAAGCTGTAATTAAGAATACTTCACTTGAATGAGTACCCTGTTATTAGTCGTTATGGCAACAAAGCCATAGTACTTTTGTTTATTTGACACAAAGGGTTTGCACACTGACCCACATTTTGTAGTTAAGAGGCATTTTGTTTGCCTAATTGAGAAAAAATCTATATAAAACAGCACTTAATACACATAAAGTTACAATGGCCACCAAGAAAGAAATAGTCATATACGCAGTGTGATGACGTCATTGCCCTTAAGATCAAAGACATAGTTAAGGGCATCGAATCACAATGGCTAAGGGCATCATTATTCATTTCTGCAAAATAAGGTGCTGACGAATCCCGGTCATCTGCCCCCCGGTCAACTGCCCCCCCCTGTCATCTGCCCCCCTCCCTTTTTGCAACCCGGTCGACTGCCCCCCCCCCTTCAAAGGGGTGGTCGCTTCCCCCTCCATATGTTATTTTTTCTTGGGTTCTTGGCTTACAAAAAGACACTAAATAAATTTATATTTATTTTATTGGATGCATTGCGCCTCGGTAAATTGCAATTCACCAATAGGAAACTAATTGCAATTAGAATTGCAATTAGTTTAAGGATCAGTCTTTCCTAAGATCAATATTGGTGAATAGATCAATGAAGATCAATTGTTTCAGAGACGAATTAGACGGGGACATCACAATTGCCTAAATTTTTAAAGAATTTTTTTCACTAAAAAAAAGAGGAGGACAGATGACGACCCCGTCAAATTGCAGTGGGGGGGGGGGGCAGTCGACCGGGTTACAAAAAACGGGGGGGGGGCAGTTGACTGGGGGGGCAGTTGACCGGGGGGGCAGATGACCGTTTACCGGTGCTGACACATCCATACAGTAATTACAATACATTCCACCTTCCCTCATTCCAGAATGAATTTGCTTTGTATATTTTACAGGGATGGAATTTGTGTTATCAGGGAAAACGCGAATTTCCCGAAATGAAGGGCCACGGAAAACGCGAATTCCCTGACATCCTGTTTATTTGAAATAAATGCAAATCAAGACTATTTCTTTGCTATAAAATGTTAAATGTTATTCTGCATCTCCTATCTCCAAATTTCACATACCCAGTAAAAACCCCACCCCCCCCCCGCGCCATCCACTTTCACCCACCTAAGACAGGGTTCAAGTAAAGCGCCAGCGCGTTTTCGGTTGATGAGCCCTAAATTCTGGAACTCGCTTCCCTGTAAACTCAGATTCAACACTAGATTCCAAGAAACGATTAAAAGCACATCTATTCTGGTTTGCTTTTAATTGAATTTTAGAACAGAATTTTGCTTTTAGTAATTGCATGACGTTAAAATATGCTCTCAGCATTATATTAGTATTAGCGTTAGCTGATTCACGCATCAGGCGAAAAGCGGTTTATAAATGTGTTGTGATTATGATTAGGATGAATAATAGATTGCAATTACACAGAGGCTGAAAATTTTGACTCGTTGTTGCAATAGAATTATGATATCATCGTTAAAAAAAGACTCAAAGAAAACGCAATAAAACCAAAGAAAAAAGAAGAAAAATATGTGATAAAGAAACATCTAAAGAACATCATAAGCTCTTTTAACTCCTTAACAACATTTATGGTGGGGGAGAGGATGTGGCGGGGGCTTTAATATAATACAAGTATTTAAATTACACTGCATACACGGGCTCTGAGTATGTAATTTAGGTTTAAGAGCTCCGGAACAGGTAACTGATACATTGCAACCACTCAGTCCCACAAGTGTATGTGGTGCGAAGATCAGCTCCAGAGTATATAATTAACATTTTAAAGTGGTTTCATCTGAATTCAGCGCAAAAATCTAAAATATTATACACTGCGGTATGTAAATTAAAATTATCATATTTACTGATGGGTACGACTTGTCCAAAAAATGTTTAAGGAGCGATTCGATATTGGTCCGATTTAACCATAAACCTTCGTCAGCACAATAATGTTTGCTAAATGGTCATCTGTCCCTCCCGCCCCTCCCCCTTATTTATCAGTATAATGGTCGTTTCTGCTTTCAGTCTAACGTCGTTACACTTATCACTTCATTTCAGTGCTGTTATCTGTTATTTGGAAAATGTTATTTCTATTCATTGGCAACATTTGCTTAGTTTCCCTAGAAATTCCAGGGTAAACACGTGTGTTTTATACCAATACTTGTTGTAAAACGAAACTTTTCATATAAAGTCAATTATGTCATTAGAAAATTTATGCAAGGTAAAAACATTGAAAGAGCAGACACAAAATGTCGACATTAGGTGTTCTTAATTCCTAATTTTCTAGTCAAACTTTCTGAAAGCATAAAGATTAACTATCTATTGCTTCTAATCCATACGGGAAAGGGGAAGGGGGAATTGCAAAACCTGAACCCTGGGAATTTAGTGCATTGGTTTTATGACTCTTATGTAACACAGTAAAGAGCCAGCTCATCGTTCTAAGTACCCATTAGCTCTTCATTCCTATTGGTATTCGTCCACACAATCAGCCCACTCCTTCGTTCAATCTATACCCTCTTACACTGTCTATCTACATTAAACCTTTCTATTTAAAATGTCTGATAGTCTTATAGTTGATAACATTACAGCTGGTACCTTAGCACTTAATAACATTGCGTCAAATTTACGTATTTACGTCACATTTGTCCCATATAAAATATCTACTACATTTATCAGACTTAAAATGTGTATTTAATTTAAATTTTTCACACTAAACAAGCCTACATAATTGCAGGATTTTTTTCATTGGAGGGAGGCTGGAGGTGTTAGTTTGGAGGCTTCAGTTTTGAAAGATGGCGGTGGCATATGCTTTGTATTAATAATTAAGCTTTTCATTACGCTTATTAATTCATGATCATTTTATTAACTCATGATCACTCTAAGTCGATAAAACATTCTTCCACGAGACAAAAACTTGCCTTTTCGAGTCTGTTTACAGTCAATAAAGCTACAGCTGACAACATTACAGCTGGCAACTTACCACTTGACAACAGTACAGCTGATAACGTTATAGTTGATATCTTACAGCTGGTAATTTTGCATTTGATAACATTACAATTGATAGCGTTACAGTTGATAACCTTACAGCTGGTAACTTAGCGCTTGATAGCACTGCAACTGATAACGTTACAGTTGATAACCTTACTGTTGTAAAGGCCAATACTAAATACTACAGACCAGCTCTGAACCAATGTCGACAAACGCTATTAGAACATCTCTAACATTGGGCGCTGGACTCTTTCTAACTTTTCAAACTTCATTGTTTAACATTTACCACACATTATTGACTACCAAGCTGTTAATTAAGTTGCTTCGATTTTGTAACCAGTGGTATGTACAATATCAAGACACATCAAAGAGTTAATTACGTAGCCATAGTAACCTCATGCAACTTCCCTCCTCCTCAGGCATTGTGTTTCAATTATTTTTTTAATTCACAAGGAATATTAAAAACCTAACGCTTCAAAGTTTAAATGGCTCTGAGAAAAAGCGTTGTGACAGGTTCTGGACCTGTTCAGCACACTTTTGATGAAAAATATTTATGATGCTTCCGGTGCGGCTAGTGAGAGCTCAGTGATGCACGAATCTCTCAATTACAACCACTTGCGCTTCACCATAATTAGCAGCCATGTCAATCAGACAACAGTCGTGAGTCATAGATGTCCCATTTTACAATGGAGACTGGTAGACAAGCTTTCTCAGCTTTCCACTTATTCATAGCATCTTAAAATATCATTTATTTCAAAAATAAACAAGAACCTCATTTCGCTAGCGAAATGCTAAACACATGACAAAAATTAAAACGCAAAAATACTTTCTTCAATGGGTTATTTCTTGAATAATATATTGCAAACGTTAAGCGGTCATCTGCCCCCGGTCAACTGTCCCCCAGACAACTGCCCTTTCTTTTGCAACCCGGTTGACTGCCTCCCTGCAATTTGACGGGGGTGGTCATCTGCCTCCCTCATTTTTAGTGAAAAAAGTTCTTTAAAAAATTAGCCAATTGTGATGTCCCATCTACTTCGTCCCTGAAACAATTGATCTTCATTGATCTTCATTGATCTTTAACTCTGTTTAAAATAAAGAGATGTGAAAAACTATTGATCTATTCACAATCTCTGAACAAAAAGAGCCGATTGATCTGTTCTTTGTCGCAGGGTAAAAGATATAAAGAACGATTGATCTGTTCATTGCCGCTCAGTAACAGGGATGTAAGAAACGATTGGTCTATTCACCAATATTGATCTTAGGAGAGACTGATCCCTAAACTAATTGCAATTAAATTAGTGACTAAAAACTGTTAAAAAAGACGAAAAACGTGACACTGAAAATAGTGCTGCAGAATGGACACTGAAAACAGTCCAACGTTAGGCAAATAAAATAAAATATAATTTTATTTATTGTGTCTTTATAAGCCAAGAACCCAAGAAAAAATAGTATATGGTCGGGGAGGGGTAAATGACAACCCCTCCACTTTGAAGGGAGCAGTCGACCGGGTTGCAAAAAGGGGGGCAGTTGACCGGGCGGGGGCAGATGGGGGGCGGATTCATTGCAAACAACACATCTTGAATACGTCTTATAAGCCGAGTAGTGTTTGATTTTTGTTGACTTAGGGTTTTATTGACTGATCAGGCATACGCCGTGTTATCTATTTTCGCACTGAGAGCTCACACAAAGCTGGAGCAACTGTGTGTTCTGTGATGTCGTTAAATGCTAGGCATTTACTTGCAAAAATACACTCTTTTCACATGGCGTTTTAACAAAGAAAACAAAATCGAAGACGAAAATAAAAAGTGACATGCAGACGTTCAGATCAGGCTCTTCACAAGTCCCAAGTTTCATGGTCCTAGGGCCCATAGTGTCAGAGGAGAAGAAGACACAAAAAATCGGAAAAACTGTCAAGAAGAAAAAAAGGACGAACGGCTGCTCGCATATAACCCTTGCAAGCCAAAGGCTTGTCAAGTGTTAATAAGCGCTAGAATCTTGGTCTCTTTTCACACTGCTAATTTTCCTGAACTTTACCGTCATACCCTAATTAGACCTATTTTAGTTACACAGTTTCAAAATAAGAAGTATCTTAAATTTATTTAATAATATGAATTCTTTTTAATATAAAAAGGTTTTCAGTATTGCAGCTTTTTGATATAACATGTTCCTCGATATAATAAGTTCCTTCATATAACAGTTTACATTAAGTATTGAAAAATGACTCTGCACTCTCCAGATTGAACTCATGACAAAGAAACCAACAGAAATGCGACATGAATTAGCGCTCTTGTTTTATGAATAACGTTCCGTATTTACAAAAGTTAACTGAACAGTTAGCCAGAATTTACTTCACTTAGTTAAAAAATTCAAGAACTAAATATAATAGAGAAGTGAAATATATTAATCAATTTAAAAACTTCTGTTAATTTTTTCGAATTATGATCCCCGATACTTAACGCTACTCAAGCAAAATGTTACTGCTGCTTGCAACTAGGCTCTAATAGCGTTATGTAACGTTTTAATTGTATGCACAATAATATGCACTAATTAACACATGTGTAATAATATACAAATAACCAACACTACTCTCAGTCGAAATGCTGCTGTCACAGAAAAAAATTAAAAGAACAAACAATCAGCTTTTGTATTTTATCAACTTCATCTGTACAGACAAGAAAAGTAGTCCACTTCTGCTAAGTACCCGGAAATAAACGTCTGCAAAAACAATTCACAGCCATCAGATCTAAAGACCTTCAATACACCCCGGGCTAGCTACAAACTTATCCGCCAAATCCCCGCTGAGACGTGAGCATAGCTGTTCTTTTTTATATAAAGATTCAAAGCTATGGTATAAAACATTTGCGCAATATTGAAATTTTAGCGTTTGCAGCAAAAAACATTATTAAGGTAAACATAGATACACCTAAACAGAACACTGCGATGGGTAATAGAACATATGGGTAACTGTCGCGTGATACGATCCCAACAGGTCTGGGTAAGTAACTGTCGTATCATTCGATTCCCACAGTTCTGAATACGCAACTGTCGTATCATACGATTCCCACAGTTCTGGGTAAGTAACTGTTGTATCATACCGTTCCCACAGGTCTGGGTACTTAACTGTCGTATCATACGATTCCCACAGTTCTGGGTAAGTAACTGTTGTATCATACCGTTCCCAAGGTCTGGGTACGTAACTGTCGTTTCATACGATTCCAACAGTTCTGGATACGTAACTGTCGTATCACGCGATTCTCACAGGTCTCGGTACGTAACTGTCGTATCATACGATCCCCACAGGTCTGGGTACGTAACTGTTGTATCATACGATTTCCACCGGTCTGGGTACGTAACTGTCGCATGATACGATTCCCACAGGCCTGGGTACGTAGCTGTCGTATGATACGATTCTCACAGGTCTGGGTACGTAACTGTCGTATGATACGATTCCCACAGGTCTGGGTACGTAACTGTCATATGATAGATTCCCACAGGTCTCAGTAGTACTGATATCTCACATTGTGCACCTGTACTCAACTGAATGTAGTCATGGTTGTAACTTTTAATATTTGAAGCTGCATAGTTTTGAAGTCTAGTTCAGAAAATACAAATAATTACCACTCTCTTTTGCTGATATTTTCTAAGAAAATAAAGCAAGAATTATTTCTTTGTTAGCTGAAGTTATTACAAATAAAACTAAATTCGTTTAGATGCAGTTATAATCGGAGGTCTGTATTGGCATCGGAGTTTAAAATAGTTTCCAAAAGCTACAACAAATGTATAAAAAGCACTGTAGTTTTGTTAAGCCATTGCGAAGTTGCAATCATATTTTCTCATTAGATTGAAACAAAGAAGAATAAAGAAGCTTTCTAAATTGCACTTCCTGTTGCTATACAGACGTACATGGAGAGAATACTCTACAAAAATCCCCAAAATGAAAATTAAAATATAAAAGTAAAATGTATTTATTTATCATTCAATATTTCATTTGGTGTATGATATCGAAATACAACCAAAAACTGACTGTTCCAAAGAATTATTTCTAGTTTGTACTGGATTCTGTAATGAGATTACAATAGACTTCCGGTTCTATAATGTTTGTGTGGCAGCTACTGCAAAGGACTCTGACAGAAAGTGCCATGAAACTTTGCTCTTAAGTTCCTTCTTAAAGGCTCCTCGTTGTTGACTGATTTCTTGCAGATATTTTCCCACTATTCTCCAAACTTCACAAAGAAAACCCGGATGTTTCCGAACGGAAATAACCCAAAATATGTCAGAAAGGATTGATTTCCTTCCTTGTATTTACTTCCTAACGAGAGCTCCCAGGGATTACCATTTGTCAGTTTAAAAGACATAATTGTGCAAATACGTTGTCAATTTAGAGACTCCTTCATCGTAATCACTCTTGGGAGCTGACATTGATGCTAAGCCGTGGTTTATGCCGCGTTGCTATGACACCAGGTTTTTAACATTAGGGCAAATATTGGGGCAAAAAATTAAGTGTATTTTTATGCTCAAATAATAAAACAGATTGTATCTTGATACAAGTACAGAAAGATAATTTCAATAAAGATCGATAATGTTAAAACAATTGTTGATTAAAAATTTCGAAGGAGAGCTTTTTTGCATTTGTAGCGAAAACCGTCAAATCGTGTTGTAAATTTAGGCTAGAAGATAAGATAAGATAACACCTTGTCCTATCTGTCACATTACAGGGATTTCCGGCACGAGGTGTGTGCATCCCTTCTCTCTGCAAACATCAACACAGTAAAGATTAGGACTGCAACTAACTCCTTCCCTCTTTTTATGTGAAGCAAGTAATTCTTGATATATGGCAAAAAAATGGTAGCCGCTAAATCGTGACAACTAGATCCTCTCCTTGTTAGTACCACCCCACCTGTCCCCTCCACCCAATCTGGCCTTGTCAACGGCAGTAGTTATAATTTCTCGCCTTTCTTTATTTTTCGCACCAAGCTTCTTGGCTGTCATTATACCGAGGACAACGACCGCAGCACACTTAGCATGTTTTCATTTTCTACCCTCAGTCACACTAACCCGTTCTACATTTTAATCTTTGCTTCTTTCTTTTCAAAACATTTAGCATAGCAAAAATGTCCTTAGTTAATCGGAAGAAATTGTATTTAGAAAAGCAAAACGCCAAAATTTAATGCCACTTGAAATTGAATAGATTTTATATTTCTTATAAAATAAACGACCTGTAGAAGGTCTTTGGACAAACATGACTGCTTGTCGACCAACATGACTGCCTGTGGACAAACATGACTGACTGTGGACAAACATGACTGACTGTGGACAAACATGACTGACTGTGAACAAACACGATCGTCTGTGGACAAGACTTGATAAAGCGCCTTATTTGATTAGAACAAGGCTTAATGAGTGGTAGTCTGTTTACAAACAGATTTACAAAACTATTTTACGAAATGCCGTCATTTATTAACAGTTGACAAGCCTTTGGCTTGCAAAGTGTTTTTGAATTTGTGCGAGCGAGCAACCGTTGGTATTTTTTTTTCTTGACAGTGATAGGATTTTTGTGTCATCTACTCAGCTGACACTACGCCCCCCTAGGGCCACGAAACTCGGGACTTAGGTAGGACTTGATATAAACGTATGCACGACAATTTTTATTTTCTCCTTCAATTTCGTTTTCTTGTTTAAAACGCCATGTGAAAAGAGTGTATGTTTTGCAAGTAAATGTGGAGCATTTATCACAGAACACACAGTTGCTTAGCTTTGTGCGAGCTCTCACTGCGTAAATAGATAACACGGCGTATGACTGATCAGCCGATAAAGCCTTAAGTCAACAAAGACCAAACACTACTCGGCTTATAAGACGTATTCAAGCTTTGTTGTTTGCAATATATCATTCAAGAAATAACTCATTGAAGGAAGTATTTTTGCGTTTTAATTTTGTCAAGTGTTTACCATTTAGCGAAATGAGGTTCTAGTTTTATTGTTGCTGTTTAGTATTGGTCTGTGCCAGTATAACTATAACTTGCCATTTGAACATCATTTCAAAAGAGAGATAATTTCCGGCGCTTCTAAAATTAGGTGAAAGTAAGGAGTACCAAATGGGTGCGAGATCGAGATGACCAACTCAATTCACTGTAGTTTGATGCTTGGTTTTCGGTGTTTTGCTCTTGTGTCGCGTTTTTGTAGCAGTAAAGAAACGTTCTTGAAATATGAGGGTAATGTACCGTGACTTCAAAAGTAAATCATAAGGAAGTCTCGAAACCTTGTATTGAATCGAAAAAGAGTAAACAAATCCGCCTGTTGGCAAGCTGAAAATGCTATAGCTGCAGAACTTCAGAAAGTTAATTATTTCGAGATAACATTAGACGTAAGTACGACAATGTGTACCTTTATGTCAGCATTTTCTCAATTGGTCAGTTACATTTTCATACTGAGTTGAAATAAGTCAATATATGTTTTGCTATATGATCTAACTAGCGTTTTGATTGCAAAAAACTAACTGTATCTTTTGTGTTCCGGTTAACATTGAAAAATTATTGATTTGGGAATCGACCAATTAAATCACCCATTTTCCAAATGATGTAACAAAAATAAGTTATTCTGTGAGCAATGTGTAGCAATACTTTCACTATCAGATATCTGGGTTGCCTGATATTGTTTCTTTCTTGTTTTATTAGCAGTTCAAACATGTACAGAATCTTTGTAATTTGTCAACTTAGTTCCAACTTAGGGAAGTTACAGCCAAGGGTTTTTGGTAAAAAAACGAAAGTCTTTGTGACATGTCATTTTGCCATCTGTTTATTGTCTGGCTTAATTTAGCATCCGTCTAAAAACAAGACATTGTAGTGTTTACGTTACTTCTTTGTTCCTGTGCCTCTGAAAGAATTCCATGCTTGATGTTAAAATAGACCTTTCATTTTCACGTTTTAAAACACCTTTTGTATTTCTTCACTGAATCTTCACTGTTTTTTTCCACACCATAGGTTTTCTATTGATTTTTAATTGATTGGCTGTTGTTTTTTATATGAAACAATTTTCACTTTCTTGCTTACAAACAGTCCAATAGAGCAATGGTAAATAATATGTATGAAATAATAATAATAATAATAATAATAATAATAATAATAAATATTGCATTTTATGAAGTTAGTGCTACTACACTGATACTGTTATCAATCGCAGACAGACAGAAATGTGAATACACAGTGCCTGTGTGGTTAATTTGTTGTTGTCTGTTTTGTCATCTATGTGGTTGATTTGCTGTCCTGTATGTGGCTGTTTTGTTGCCGCCTGTCTGGCTATTTTGGTGTCGTCTGTGTGGCTATTTTGGTGTCGTCTGTGTGGCTATTTTGTTGTCGTCTGTCTGGCTGTTTTGTTGTCGTCTGTCTGGCTGTTTTGTTGTCGTCTGTCTGGCTGTTTTGTTGTTGTCTGTGTGGCTGTTTTGTTGTCGTCTGTGAGGCTATTGTGTTGGTGTCTGTGTAATTGTTTGGTTGTGGAGAATCAAAAACGAAATCATTTCGAAAACACAGTCGTGCAATATTCAAACTTTTCGTATTGTTATTTGATATTTTTATTGTTGTTGTTTTTTTTTTTAAATTAAAAGCTAACATTCACACTGTCGACTTTGCTGCAAAGTGCACGGCTTAAACAGCTAAAGATGTGTACAGTAGTCATGTCTTCCTGTGCTCATTTTCATCAAATTAACCAACACTAGTATTTCATAAACACTTCTATATTTGCTTTTCCTCACTTGAAGTTAGCATTCACTTTGAGCTTGTTGTTTATATATATATATATATATATATATATATATATATATATATATATATATATATATATATATATATATATATATATATATATATATATATATATATTCTAATTGGTTACCTTTATGCCAGTCTCTTTCTGTTGGCGTTGGTTTTTTACGGACCTCTCCTTATTTGTGGCTTGAGCTTCGAAAGCAAAATGCACTTTAATCGTGAAGGATGACAGAATATTTGCCAAAAATGTCGACATTGAACTCTTAAAATCAACGTCTCTTAAATCAACGAGATTCTGAGAGTATTTCACGCTCAAACCGTTTCAAGACATAATTATTTTTGGCTGAACCTATGAGTGAAGATCACCCATGAGTGAAGATAATATATGAGTTAAGATCACCTGTGAGTGAAGATCACTGATGAGTAATATCACCTATGAGTGAAGATCACATGCAATTGAAGATCACCTATGAGTGAAAATCAACCGCGATTGAAGATTGAAAAGTGCTGGTTTATATCGGTCACCGCTCCAACAGAGAGACTGTATTTCACCAGTCTACACCGGCTGTTCCATTTTGTGTGGCAACATTCTGACCAGTCTACACCGGCTGTACCATTTTGTGTGGCAACATTCTGACCAGTCCACACCCGGCTGCCCTTTTTGGTGTGGCAACCTTCTGATCAGTCTACACCGACTGTTCCATTTTGTGTGGCAACATTCTGACCAGTCCACACCCGGCTGCCCTTTTTGGTGTGGCAACCTTCTGATCAGTCTACACCGACTGTTCCATTTTGTGTGGCAACATTCTGACCAGTCCACACCCGGCTGCCCTTTTTGTGTGGCAGCCTTCTGATCAGTCTACACCGGCTGTACCATTTTGTGTGGCAACATTCTGACCAGTCCACACCCGGCTGCCCTTTTTGGTGTGGCAACCTTCTGATCAGTCTACACCGACTGTTCCATTTTGTGTGGCAACATTCTGACCAGTCCACACCCGGCTGCCCTTTTTTGTGTGGCAATCTTCTGATCAGTCTACACCGACTGTTCCATTTTGTGTGGCAACATTCTGACCAGTCCACACCCGGCTGCCCTTTTTGGTGTGGCAACCTTCTGATCAGTCTACACCGACTGTTCCATTTTGTGTGGTAACATTCTGACCAGTCCACACCCGGCTGCCCTTTTTTGTGTGGCAATCTTCTGATCAGTCTACACCGACTGTTCCATTTTGTGTGGCAACATTCTGACCAGTCCACACCCGGCTGCCCTTTTTGGTGTGGCAACCTTCTGATCAGTCTACACCGACTGTTCCATTTTGTGTGGCAACATTCTGACCAGTCCACACCCGGCTGCCCTTTTTGTGTGGCAACCTTCTGATCAGTCTACACCGGCTGTACCATTTTGTGTGGCAACATTCTGACCAGTCCACACCCGGCTGCCCTTTTTGGTGTGGCAACCTTCTGATCAGTCTACACCGACTGTTCCATTTTGTGTGGCAACATTCTGACCAGTCCACACCCGGCTGCCCTTTTTTGTGTGGCAATCTTCTGATCAGTCTACACCGACTGTTCCATTTTGTGTGGCAACATTCTGACCAGTCCACACCCGGCTGCCCTTTTTGTGTGGCAACCTTCTGATCAGTCTACACCGACTGTTCCATTTTGTGTGGTAACATTCTGATCAATCCATACCGGCTGCCCCACACTCAATTAAGTTCGTTTTGCTGTCGTTAAAAAAACATTGTAATTATTTTCTAAACACCTCCGCGGTTAAAATAAATGCCGTTTGCGTCACTGTGCCAATTCTCGTCCAAAACAACTCCATTTTTTGATAGCGAGGGGGCAGATTAGTTTTCTGTACAATGACACGAATTCGCAAAAGGTTTATTTTTTCAACTTAAAAAGTTTCAAATGAAAATATTCAAAATTACAATCATGATTATATATTAAAAATCATACAGATCTATGGACTGTTCAACATTCCTTGATAACAACAGAAAAACAACTTTTGTTGTCACTGTTTACAGAAACCGTTATTTTTTTTATTTGATATGTTTATTTGTTTATTTTACTTCACAGAAGATATGTAAAATATAGAACTCTGTTTGCAATGGAATTATAAAAGTATCAACAAAACCAACATTGCATTTTAAACGTCAACAAAAAGCAG